>JAQJVL010001103.1:0-257900 GCA_035578905.1 Stictocephala bisonia
TCATCCACTGTAAATAAAAAAATATAGTAGTTAAAATTAACTGAATAAATTACTATTCAAATACATTACCAACCAGCTGTACGTACACTAAGAGTTATTATAGTTTCTAATAAAAAGCAAAAAGTATATAGTTTCAGAATTGAAAATTATTAGAATAACAGATTTTTAAACGGTAAAACGGTAATATATTTTTACAAAATTGTTTCACCAATACATTTTATTTCAAGGAGCTTTAAAATGATGTACAATATGACATAGGCCTACGTTTGCATTTGAAAATTTTAAGATTTGGAATCCGAACTACGATTTTTGGCATATTCTGTGTATATAATGAAATGAAACTATTTTCAGCGGATTCCCCATACATGACTTAGTAAATATTGGAGTCGTCAGTTTAATTGTAGCTCACACCATTCTCCCGTTATCCATTTAGGACACCCTACGTGACTCACTCTGTATATTAAATAATAGGTTTTAAAACTTTATGACATTTATTTTTGTTGTTTACTAGTCATTTAATTCAAGTTTCTCCTTAAGTTTTAATGTATAACACATTTTAGTCACTTTTTGTGAATGCCTTTTTTAAATATAGTAATGCTTGAAACTATTTAGCTGATTTGTTACTTCATTAATGCACAAAAGTAGTTTAACAACTTAAGGGAAACTGTCAAAACACTGTAAATAACAAATACTGCACAACGTAATGAGAAATAAATAATTTTTAAATCTTAATCGTGGTAAAATGTTTTCTTTTAATTCAGAGAGTCACGTAATATAACTGGCGGGAACAATATCACATTACATACAGCCGGACACCTCCAATCGGCTCAGATTCTTTGAAAAATATAAATTATAAAATATATATCTAAAATTGAATTACTATTAATTAATTCTACATTGTTATCCTTTTATAAATGCCATTTGAATAGAGTTGAATATTCCTTAATCTCAGTGTACTAAGATGCAATCTAATGAAGTTTAATTCACGATTTATTTAAATAGAAAAAATCAGTTTTGTTTGTTGGAATATTAATTTGCAAACAAGGTTTAATGTTCATAGCCATCATCAACTGGGCAGATATCATCAACGGATGTCTTCGTATTAGTGTAATAAGTTTTAAATTAATTTGGTAACTGTTAACATTTTACTAACTTTGAGCAAATGACAATGCACTTACTCTAAATACATATTCTCTTATTGATATTTTACTAACTGAGCAAATGACAATGCACTTACTCTAAATACCTATTCTCTTATTAATATTTTACTAACTTTGAGCAAATGACAATGCACTTACTCTAAATACCTATTCTCTTATTGATATTTTACTAACTTTGAGCAAATGACAATGCACTTACTCTAAATACCTATTCTCTTATTGACATTTTACTAATTTTGAGCAAATGACAATGCACTTACTCTAAATACCTATTCTCTTATTGACATTTTACTAACTTTGAGCAAATGACAATGCACTTACTCTAAATACCTATTCTCTTATTGACATTTTACTAACTTTGAGCAAATGACAATGGACTTACTCTAAATACCTATTCTCTTATTGACATTTTTGTCCTACATAGTCTGTGTGGTAAACAATGACATCACGGATTACAAATCTTACATGAGTTAATAGTGATAAAATAAATTGTTTGGTTTGTGGTTGATTGATCAAAGTTAAATAATTACAACTCTAAAGTATTATAATATATTAAAGATATGTATGCATATAAGTTTTGATAAATAAACTGTATTCAGTTATTAAAAGATTAGTAGTTAGATGGTTTAAATGAAACTAGTTTATGAAAATTTGAAGTAAGATTTTGAAATTTTTGGAAATTTTCGACTTTTCTCAAAATGTTCGACTTTTTCGAAATTTTCGACTTTATGAAAATGTTCCACTTTTTCACGCAACACACACACACACACACACACACACACACACACACACACACACACACACACACACACACACACACACACACGTGCATGGGTGGGTGGGTGGGTCATTACCACTGTACGTGCATGGGTGGGTAGGTTGGTCATTACCACTGTACGTGCATGTATGGGTGGGTGGGTCATTACCACTGTACGTGCATGAATGGGTGGGTGGGTCATTACCACTGTACGTGTACGTGTATGGTTAAAATAAATATAAGAGCATATCCAAGACTCCTCCAGCACCAAGCCGTACCCGAGCAGACAGTATTGTTCGTATTCTATAAAAAATGGCGTAACCTTTGCCCGAGAATAAGAGAGATAAAAAGTAATAAACTATTATTTATGAGAACGTCAATTTCAGTATGATTATTAAAGGGATAATTGAGCTATGATTTAAACCATATAATTGGAACAAGTATATATTAGTCGGAATGTATATTGATTATATATTTACAAAATCAAAATGAAAATATATTTATTTTGTAGTGGACAATTATTACAATTGTATTACAATGGTCATGTATAAAGAATTAATGATATAACAATTAAAGTTAGGTTATTATAGCTTAAATTAAATTTCTATTTATCAATAATATTTGTTTACATATGTGTCATCAATAAAACCTATTGTTCCATTAGAAATTCCTCAACAGTGTAAAAAGCTCCACTTAGCAAGAAGTGCTGCAGGGAAGATTTAAATAGTTTTTCGCATATTTGCTGTTTTATATGGTTAGGCAGTCTATTAAACAACTTAGGGCCTACATTCTGGGGAAGTGAAGCTGTCAACTCCAATCTATGAGATGACTGCCTGTGTTGATTACAAAATCTTGTACTATAGTTATGTATATTTGAACTGGTCTGTAATTTTGAAATTTTAAATTTGTAAAATATGATCATTTCATATATGTACAGAAATGATAAAGTTAACATTTTAAATGATTTAAAGATTTCTTTACAAGAAGTTCTTCTATTTACACCAGCCATTACGCGGATTGCCCTTTTTTGCAAACGGAACACTCGTATTAATGCAGTATGGGACGCAGAGCCCTAGAGAATAATTCCATATCTCAATCTTGATTCTATTAGTGCCATATAAATTAGTTTCATAATGAAAAAATTACCATCATTAGAAAATCTATTTAGCAAAAATAATTGTGAAGATAGTTTTGAACAAATACTGCCTATGTGTGAGGTCCACGTAAAGTGTTGGTCAAACGTTAGGCCAAGGTATTTCGTTTCAGTTTGGAATGGAAGCTCAAAATAATTCATAATGATCAACGGATTGGCATCAATAATTCTATAGTTTTTAAAATGTATGCAACTGGTTTTAGCTGGATTTACGTGTAGATTATTAATATTTAGGTATTGGAATAAATTAGTGTATATTTAGGTATTACAATATTGATGTTGTAACTTAATGGAAGAATAGTGTTAAATGTAACCACATATTACACAAGTTAAGCACAAATTGATCTTCAAATTAAGTTTACGATTCAGTTGATGTTTGTTTATATAAATTAATGTTTATTGTCTCAAAGTTTTATTGTTTTCCCTAATTCATTAAAAGTATTACATTATCTATGCAATATTAAAAAAAAAACTACATACATAAATTTAATCTTCACGAAAAGTTAACTGTAAATTCAAAAATATATGCATTGGTAATGACTAGGTGGTAGTTCCTACTTGCATTGATACATTGATGATACAACAAATGTATTGATAAAACCATATCGTAAATAAGAATTCTTAACAATGAAACTAAAATACACACAATTCCTTTATTTTAAAATCATTAATTAATACATTATCTGCATATACATGAAAAATCCAATAAACGTATATAACGATTGGTAGAAAATAATTGGAGATTTCCAATGGTTCAAGTATTTTAAAGAAACAAACATAACGTTTCGATAGGTATAAAACTCCGGTCGTCTTCAGGTGTTACTTATTTCCCCCCTTTTTCCTTCACCTTACAAACTATACGCTTACTGACTAAGGTTGACTGCTAAGAAAGTTACGTGTTCCTAAAAACTATCACGCATGACTTTGTATACTTGCCGAACATTGTGAAAACACTTGAAGCATTGGAAATGGACGATAATTGCCTACTAATCATGAACAATCCAATGCCAACAAATAACTTTTAAACAATAACATATACAATTCATACAGGGTTTTGGTTTTTTTACAAATTAAGAATCTGTAGTTCTAATATCTTTCACCGTTTATTATCAGTCCCACTTTTTATAGTGTAATTGAGTAGCAGCCTCAGGTTGTGAATGAAATAGTCATAGCGCATAACGATGAGTAGAGAATGTGCATTCCCTGTTACAGCTAAATATTTGAAAGCCTCAAAAATGAGTTTTTCATCAATATATTCTCAATATTTTCACTTTTTAACCAGTTATCTGAGAGTCGCAGTTTTTGTTGTAACTAAACACATATTTTAGTACCTAAGTCATTATACACAAAGTAAGACAAGGTATTGTGTTACACAAAGAAGTTCCATAGAGACATTAGTTGCTTACGTCTTCTGGTCCTGGCTCCATTACTTTACGGCACTCCCCAAAGAATGAAATATATATATTTGAAATAATTCAATTATCATTTGTATTTTATATATAATTCATTTGACATGAAATAAACCTGGCGTAAGTTTACCATCAGGCTATTTAATGACATAAACATATCGTAAGCAACATTCGAAACGTGAATTGTAAAATGGATGACAAAGCCATTAAACATGTCACAATATGTGGACAGCAAAGACCACCAAACACAACTGAACATTTCGTGATTGGACAACGGTTGAGTTCTACCCCATGCAGTATTGATTTTATAATGTTTAAAACTAAAAATATTGATGAATTTTTCTAAATCGTATACTTATTATGTACAGATCACTAGCACAACTATAATTGATCATTGTTAGAAATGTGTTAATGATCTAATATTTGTCCTAAGAATATTTTTTGGCCTAAATATAAGTTACACAATTCAGTTGGTTTATTTATCATTACCAACAACTTTGTACTTTAAATGTACCTTTAACTAATGTCTGGTTCAGTAACCATTCTATAAACAAATAATGAGGTATATAAATTGCTCCATTATAGTTATTTAATTCTTTATAGTGTTTATGGTTTTATTGTTTTGGTTTCCATGTAACATCTCGTTTCGCGGTAAAACAGTAGATATTATGCCAATGGCTTTGATTTGTATTAGAACATTGTTAAGATTGGTTGTTTATATTGATGAAAGACTTGTTAACACGCTATAAAACTGTTATGAACATCTTCAAGTAAAGACGATGCCTTCAAAAAATTTTATATGAAACCAAAATGAAATTTGTTTGGTTATTTTGGATATGCAACCTCGTGGATAGAATATTTACAGGACATTCGTATTGGACAATGTCCGTAATTTTGTGTTTTCGTCATATGTATTACTCGGTGGAAACACGTAGAACGAACAACACGTTAACACTATGTAGCGTAGGTATTTGTATTTTACTATAGATATAGATAAATGATTTTTTTTAACAAATCCTAGCAATAGTAGGCTACACTCTTTAAATTAAAAATCGGAACATGAATGTGCTATAACCACTTGCAGTTGACTTGATATTTTGGAGCATGTTATTTGATATATATATATATTAAACATGTTAAGTTATTCCTGTAGTCATATAAATAAGTGCAGAGAAAAGAAAATTGAGTAAATTAATTCTGGAAATTATTTGTAGACTGAGTATAGTTAGTAATCATATTGTAAAAATTGTCTTGAAATTATAAGTGTCAAAGGTGATATTGCAGTTACTTATGTATGAACAATGACTCAGTCAGTACCCAGACTACATATGTCATCCACAGTCATGTAATCATTCATATTCTACGGAGACGCAAGTAGTCGCATATCGCGCATGACTTTACATACTGACAAGTAAAATTGATACTTGTGCAATTTATACAATATTTTTAGTTCGCATGTTAGGTATTTATAATATTTAATCCCCTTCAACCCACCGGTTCAATCGTTTCTAGTCTATTTATCCATCATCAGAAGCCATAATAAACAAATCTAAACTTTAATTAATTTGATATTTTCAGGAATGTAAACACTGCAGGTGGCGATTGTGTCTTCTACTATGCAATTATATGTATTGCTAGATATGTATTGCTAGACTCAATTAATTAATTCTATGTTTTTTAAATATATATACTGTATATTTTTTTTCTTTACTCAAACTGGTCACACAACTCGATATAGTGGCCAGTTAATTTCCAAATAATTACTATGTAAATGGATAATTGTTATTATTATTTGGAAATAAATTCATTTATTCATCTCCCGTTATATCATCGAACTCCAAAATCACTGTCTACTGACTAACTGGTAGTCACATTTTGGTCAATAACAGCTAGTCTACATGGTTCAGCCACGTTAAAAACAAAACACTAATTATAAGAAATATACACACTAAACACTTACAGTATTTACATAAAGTACAATTATTCGAACACAAAACAAAAATGTTCACGCCAAAACTGCGACACAGTAAAGTTATATGCAATGGTTGGACCTCGCTACGAACGGACGAGTCACCCGTGCAATGCTACATGCTGAAACAAGACAGTTCATATTGCCTAATGTCTACGCAAGGTGTTGTCATCAGCTTGCGCGCACCGACCGTCGTGACGATGTATGGCGTCACCCACAGCGAATGTGTTTTAAGTTCAATAGTAAATGCTGGAAATTAAATTACAAAAATTGCTTTACTGTAATTACAAGCCATAAATAATAAAAAAGGTTAAACAAGCCAGTTATCGACATAAAATAAAACTTATCTCACATAGAAAACAATCAGTACCCTAAAACACAGGTATTATAAATTGCTAATTAAACTAACTGATTTTAGAAACACGGATGCTCATCTGCTAAATACACTAATGTTAACTTACTAAAGAACTAGCTGGGCTCAAAATCTTGCCTAGTCTCAAAATGCATATAAAGTTAAAGCATATAATGTTAAATATGTAACCGAAGTATAATAGATGAAAAATAATTTCAATTTAACAATAACACGTAGGTTGATTAATTGATAAAACCTGTAAATTATGGGTAGGATTTTTTGTGATGATGAATAGGATAGGTTTGCATGATCTATGTTGCATGTTTCTACTACTGGGTAACTGTTTTTCATGGAGCAGATTGGGTTGGTAGGTCAGGTAAGGTAAGATGAACACGCATTCGGTGGAGGGTTTTTGTTCGTACGTTTGCTATGACAGGATGTTGAATCCATTTTAAAGAATATAGTTGAGTTTCTGTCGGCCATGGTGTAGTTACTGGCAAAGGATGACAAGTTAGTTATGTGTGTTGTCGAGAATGTCAACGTAAGTCAACCTACTATATCTAAGATTTAAGCTGTCAACTTTTATAAATTGAAATAAATTAATCAGCAAACAACAGTTACCTCTGTTTGCTGCTATAAGCATTTACTAACCGTTCAATAATCCTCCAGACATGGCAATAATATGTGGGCATATGGTCTTTAATTAAAAATAAATACGAAAACAAGTAAAAAAATTTGGTGTTACTTGTAGTAGTTACCACAAACAGTTGACGATATTGGAGCTGAATGACAACCAACTTCTTAAATAAGATATATATGTCTTATATACAAATATATAAAAATGTTATTAGAAAAGTTTTGTTTTTAATAAAATTTTTATTATTTAGAGAATTTAGAACTTGAAATTTATAAACACAACAAAGAAAATCCCAATAATTTAATCAACACCATGTTAACACAAAAAAGAAACCCAATATTCGAAACAATTATACATATAAGAAACAACACACACAATGACAACTAACCACCAAAACAAAAATATTTACTAATTTAACATATGTTTCCTTTATGATAATTATTTACCTAATTTTATTTGTTTTGTAAACACATATTCACCTATGAAGATGGCATAAATGCCGAAACTGGTCGTGGTAATTTAATAAGAAACTATTTAAGGGTGCTCAGTTATTGTTTTTTTACTATAACAGTATTATAAAAATGTTATATATAATCTTAAAGATAACTACACAAGTTATTATAAATTTCCCCTTCCAAAAACAAAATTGTTCTTGAAAATTAATATTTATTTTCAAACAGGAGATGCCTGGTAGCATGCATGAACACGCCTCGTCAACTATCCTTTAGTTTAACAAATATTGCTTAAAAAAAACACCTATTCACAATTTTTTAATTTTTGAGATGACTGCTTTCGTTGGCATACTCATGCTTCTTCTTTTTTTACTGTTTGTATGATGGATATTCATTTTTGTAAAATCCTTGTTTCACTTGAAACTGGAAAGATTTAGACGATTTCCATTACTGTTCAATAAATGTACAATGTTTTCAATAAAGTAATATATTCTGATCGTTATAATATAATAGTATACTTCATAAAAAAGATGTTACATTAAAGCTATAATTTTATAGATAGTATGTCTGTAGTAATTACTCACTTATTGCTGCAGACATGTTGGCAAACTTGCCAATAATGCTTGTTGTTTTACATTGATCAGTATAACGCTGACTTGAGGGGATGATTTTATTAAAGCTGAATTTTAATAATATGCTGGTTTAATATTTATCCAGCATATTATTAAAATGGTTGTGTTATGATTGAATAAACTCAATCAAAAATCCTCATATTCTAAGTGAATAAATGACATAATCAGAGTCTGCAATAATTGGAACATTGTCATTTTAGAGAACATTTATATCAAACTAACTAAAATGGTAAGAATAAAACTGTAGGTTTATCACTGAAATATGAATTGTATAAGCCATTTGCCCCCAGCATAAACCCACCATTGTATGGAGGAATACAAAGCTGGATTCAAACCGGATGAGAGAGGACCCTTTCATTCCACACACGTTCATTTTATCACATCACAATGTCATTTCCACACTGGAAGGTGTGGAACCAGCAAAGGGACTTTTATTTTTAATTACTTTTAAAGGAACCACGATGAATGAAATAATGAAATTTTATTACAATATTCAGAACAAATAGAAAAATCAGAATAAAAACTAACTACTCTGCACAGTAAATTTGGTTAGCTAAAAAAGTATAAACTATTTAATAAATACATGATTATTTGAGTCCAGTCCTTCATAGTTATGACTTGCTTCTGTCTTATTCACCAGTGCTATGGTTACAATTAAATATTATTACAATATACACACTAACTAAAAAAAATGTAAAACTAGTAATATATGAAAAAATAATAGGCATATAATCTTCATAATATGATAAAAATAATAACATCAACAATACAATGCTACAAGAGTGTTCAAACTAAGTTTACAATAAAAAATGTATGTCATTGATGGAAAAAGCCAATCTTTCAAAAGAACGCAAAACTTATTTATATTATTGGAAGCTTTAATATGAATAGGTAACTGATAGAACAAATTAGGTCCGATAAAAGAAAATGATTGTTTATAAATATATTTGTTCACTTTAGGTTTAATAAATAGTCTTTGACTATTACTTCTAGTTTCATAGTGAACACACAAAGATCCCTTGTTACCACCCCTGAAGTAAAATTTCCTCAGTGTTTTAAAAATAAACCAATTATTTAAGTGTAATATTTTTAGCTGTACAAATAAAGGAAATGACCACTTACACTTTTTAATATAATTCTGATAAACTTATTTTGTACTTTTCTCATACTTTCAATCTTTGTTTTTCTTGCTCCACTCCAAACAAGAGTTGCATATTTGCATATCTTGATGTATAAGACCATAATATAGATTTCGTAAAAAATGAACATCACAAAAATTCCTCAAGAAGTAGAACTCTCTAACACAATAATTTAATGTTGACTATAATGAAGTTAAGTGATGATTCCATGACATTTTTCCGTCTAAAATAACACCCAGATACTTAAAACTATCTACTGTTTCTGTTTGTGTACAATTACAATTTATTCTACAAAACCTATCATGATATTTAATTGGTGATTCAAACTCAAATGCTCTATAATCGAAGTTCAGCAATTTTGTTTTATTTACGTTAATTGTAATTTTTTTCTGAGCACCAATCTCTTAATAAGCACAAGTCTCTCCTTACTTCTCTAGCTATAATGTCTTTATTTTTGTTGCCATACAGTAAAGCGACATCGTCCGGAAAAGCCGTAATTTCCCCCAAATAATGTTGATTGAGATGGTCATTAATAAAAATTACAAACAAGTTAGCAGAGAGGAAGGATCCCTGTGGCACTCCTGCCTTGATACAAAATGGCGTGCTCACGTGTTCACCAATTTTTACTTGTTGAGATCACTAAAACAAAAAACTCGAACCATTTCAAAGCAACCCCCCTAATACCAATGTTACTTAATTTTTCGAGAAGAATTCTATGATCTACTAGATCAGATGCCTTTTTAAAATCTACAAATATTCCAGACGTTTTCAAATCTTAATTTAAATTGCCATATATTTTATTAACAAAATATATCAAAGCATCCTCCTTGTTATTATTTACCTCCTTGGCCATAAGTACCTCCTTGTGCTTGTAGCTGTTAACCCAAGCATCTCGCTGGAGGCGGCTGCTAAACTGCACAACTAGAGATTCCGTCCTGTTCTTATGGAAGCCGGAAACGCGGTGAGCTGCTGAAACATATATCTCCTGCAATCTTGACCTATAGAAGCACCCACATCTTTAATGACTCAAAATACGTTTTCCCCTGGTGTTACAGGAATACTACTGACCTGTGTATTGGATCTCCTAGAATTTTGCTCTAGGGACCTCACTTTGTCCTGAAGGTTTGCAATATGATTGTTTAGCTCTTGATTTTCTTGCCGCAACTCAATCATTTCCTTTTTAAGTTCCGCATACTCCTTTCTTACTTCTGCCATGAGTGAGTTCGATGCATCTAACCTATCTGACATAAATTGTACTGAGATTTTAAACCGATCCATTTGTGCTGTTTGATTCTTCAGTTCTTGGAATATTTCTCTCTTGAACGATTCCATGGTAGAAATTAAGAACTCTTCAGTTATGTTAGTGGAGGATGTAGCGACTTACTACAGAGAGAGGAGGCGGACTTCTTTATTGCACATTCCTCACACTTCCAGTTTTTATTTCCCGCGCGTGTTTCCATGCCCTCAGTACGTACACATTGGATGTGAAACAACTTCTCACAACCAACACACTTCACAGAGTTGTCGTCACAACAAACATTACCACAAGCACTACAGTTGAACACCATTTTAACTATTAAAAAAAAAAAAAAAAAATTAAAATACAACTGACTTCAAGCTAATGCCGGATAAATCACGCAGTGCACACAGTAACACACAATAGCGGAACGATTAGCAGAGCGAAGTAATCTGTGGTCTTTTATATTTGGCAGTGGTGTTTGTCTTTTGAGGCTTAGCCATATTTCTTATTATGCCATGGGTGTTTTCGTCTTTTGTGTTAGAGATGATTCTTGGAAGATTTTTTTATATTTTGATTAAGTTTGTTCTGGTCTTTGTTTGTGCGTTTATTTCTTTGCTGCTCTAAATCGGATTCCTCTGCTATTTCCCTATTTTTTTGCTATTATAGTTATTGTATAACTTTGTTGGCTGAGTGTGGTTTCTTTGTAATTCAGGTATAATTTTTACGGTGTCATAGCTTGATTGACCTGTGCATTTCAGTACTTTGCTGTTTCACACATTCAGGTCGTGCTATACATACTAAAACATAATCTTTTTAAATGTCTACTTTTATTAGTCAGCGTGTTTCCATATTCAAATTATGTAGTACCTCCTCATAAAATGTGTGTACTCTGAGACCGATTGGAGGTTTCTGCTGAGTTTCATCAATCCAGTATCAAAGCTGTTACATTTACACATTACCAAGGGCTAGGTTAAAAAAAAAAAATAATAATAATAATGAAAAAATATCAATTATAAAAATAGATTCTTTTTTTATAAATAATTTGAATTAATTTTGTTTCTGATATCGTTTAAACAAATCCATATTAACGATTTTTATAGATTGCGTAATAAACTCATTCAATTTCTACGTACAACTCACATAGCTTATAAATGTGTTTATTTTGCGATTAATTGGCACCATAAAATACACATTTCCCTGGGTGCTGATGGATTATGAGGGACTTAATTAAACTTCGTGTGGATCTGATAACTGAACAGTACCAGTCCCACAAGTGGTTGTAGTCCCAACGGTAATACATAACTTGCTGCTTCCTATGGAATAGTTACTCGCGGTTAATTAGTACATTATCTCGGTTTACCTTTCTGTACTATATTCAAATCACTCCTCTGACACTACCTCAGAATAATTTAACTGAGTTAAGCCTTCAAGTGAATAATATACACTTCATATTCTTCTGGCCAGGAGTCAGTTGAAGTTAATGAAATCTACCAACCTTGGGAAAGATGGTATTATAAACATAACAAGGCCAGTTTTAAGAATTTACTATATTCAAAGTGCCTCAAGCTTATTCCATTATTATTTCATTTGATAACGGTTAAGTGAATCTCGCAACTTATATTATTTTACCACCATTTATAGCCATTTCAATTGTTTAATTTACATATCTTAGGCATAGCTCTAAAACTGTCTTCATAAGGACCTTATACGCGTTTGTTATGGACGTAATATGTGCACTTTGGATATTATGCAATGGGGGGGGGGGGGATGCTGCCAGTTGTTCGACCTAAATGAAAATTGTATGAAAGCAATTTTCTATGATTAACATGCAGATAACTTTGCATAACAATTGCTTTGGCAATTATACTTTGTAGCTAAAATCCCTTTATTATAGTAAATGATGTATTTTGAGATTAGAAATTTATGGAAATTATGCTTTTCTGAACAACAACATAGTACACAAGACATGTACGTAAGACAATTCACATAAACAAAAATGACTTATTATAAACTTCGTATTTTGACGCTCGTATCTTGTGTCTCAAGATTGCCTCTTGCAATTGATTAATATATACTTCATGTAACCGTAGATTTTTGTACGTAATTATTGTGTTTCTGAAGGCTGCCTTTCACTTTATAGACGTACGTCTCGTGTATGTGAAGGCTGCCTTTCACTTTATAGACGTACGTCTCGTGTATGTGAAGGTTGCCTTTCACTTTATAGACGTACTTCTCGTGTATGTGAAGGCTGCCTTTCACTTCATAGACGTACGTCTCGTGTATGTGAAGGTTGCCTTTCACTTTATAGACGTACGTCTCGTGTATGTGAAGGCTGCCTTTCACTTTATAGACGTACGTCTCGTGTATGTGAAGGTTGCCTTTCACTTTATAGACGTACGTCTCGTGTATGTGAGGGTTGCCTTTCACTTTATAGACGTACATCTCGTGTATGTGAAGGCTGCCTTTCACTTTATAGACGTACATCTCGTGTATGTGAAGGCTGCCTTTCACTTTATAGACGTACGTCTCGTGTATGTGAAGGTTGCCTTTCACTTTATAGACGTACTTCTCGTGTACGTGAAGGCTGCCTTTCACTTTATAGACGTACGTCTCGTGTATGTGAAGGCTGCCTTTCACTTTATAGACGTACGTCTCGTGTATGTGAAGGTTGCCTTTCACTTTATAGACGTACGTCTCGTGTATGTGAGGGTTGCCTTTCACTTTATAGACGTACATCTCGTGTATGTGAAGGCTGCCTTTCACTTTATAGACGTACGTCTCGTGTATGTGAAGGCTGCCTTTCACTTATAGACGTACTTCTCGTGTACGTGAAGGCTGCCTTTCACTTTATAGACGTACGTCTCGTGTATGTGAAGGCTGCCTTTCACTTTATAGACGTACGTCTCGTGTATGTGAAGGTTGCCTTTCACTTTATAGACGTACGTCTCGTGTATGTGAGGGTTGCCTTTCACTTTATAGACGTACATCTCGTGTATGTGAAGGCTGCCTTTCACTTTATAGACGTACGTCTCGTGTATGTGAAGGCTGCCTTTCACTTTATAGACGTACGTATCGTGTATGTGAGGGTTGCCTTTCACTTTATAGACGTACATCTCGTGTATGTGAAGGCTGCCTTTCACTTTATAGACGTACGTCTCGTGTATGTGAAGGCTGCCTTTCACTTTATAGACGTACGTATCGTGTATGTGAAGGTTGCCTTTCACTTTATAGACCTACGTAGACGTACGTCTCGTGTATGTGAAGGTTGCCTTTCACTTTATAGACGTACATCTCGTGTATGTGAAGACTGCCTTTTTACGGTGTTTGAAATGAAATAAAATTAACAGTCTTATTTGACGATATAAATTGTATATCGTTGGTTTGTATTTTACACTATTTTGACGTATATCACGTGTACATGAAGGTTGGTTCTTGCAAAATGGTGATATAAATAGCTTGTTTTCTCAAATAAGTAAACTTTTAGAAGAAAAGTATTGAGTGATGGCAGTAAGTTGGCCGAATGTCCCCAACAGATAGTTGCCTTCCTGCTCACCCATACAAGTGCTGTACAATGGCAGTGGCCCTAGTCTCCAACCATACACGTACAGTGGTAATTACCCTTCCGCCCATCCATACAAGTACAGTGGCAGTGACGCTAGTCCCCAACCATACACGTACAGTGGTAATTACCCTCCCGGCCACCCATACTAGTACAGTAGCAGTGACCCTAGTCCCCAATCATACACGTATAGTGGTAATTACCCTCCAGCACACCCATACAAGTACAGTAGCAGTGACCCTAGTCCCCAACCATACACATACAGGGATAATTACCCTCTTGCCTACCCATACAAGTACAGTGGCAGTGACCCTAGTCCCCAACCATACACGTTGACTATTTGATACATCTACTTTTAAGAAAAATAAATTATACATGAAGCAGATTACCGATTGGTGGGATGTATCCTTTTTTAATTCACATCTGCTATATCATTGTAGAAATTTCGTTTAATTTTCGTTATTACAAATTGTAAGTATAAACTGACGACTGGAGTAGTTTAACAACCGTTAAATAACATGCTCTATTGTAATATAATTTCATTACACCTTTGAGTCAGCAACATTTTATAAGACTCACCATTGCCTTTAGTGATGTGTAATATATAAATAATTGATCAATGTCCATTTTTGTTCCTATCAATATTAGTTGGCTAGCAGGTATTACCTACTTACTCTCGAAAAAAATACTTAACTTTAAAATAAAAATAATCAAAATGTATGTTGACGATACAAAAAATGTTGTTTGTTATGGATATAAACGTTCTCTATATTTATAAAACAATACTGTTATTACTTATCAGAACTATCTATCGTAGATTGCACATAAAGCGAAATATTTCCAACCACATTGGATCTGCAATAAAGGAATTTACAGCTTGTTCTTGTTATGGGAGTATAATAAAATCAAAAATATCATCAAAACATTTCACATCTTAGGCGCATAAGAATATCGATAAGAAGAAGATGGTCCCTTTGAGATGTGAAGTGGAATTTCATATGGCCACAAGCTTTGTGATGACAGGTTGTCAATAAAATGTACGATATATTGCGGTGGCCAAACGGACAAGGGTCTTTCCTTGTGTCAACCCTTCCATCATCTTGTCATCTCATGGAAAATAAACACCAAAAATAGAGTCATATTATTTCTGCTATTTTAAAGGTGCTTTAAATAAATATTAATAATATAAAATTTGAAAATGTAAAAATACTTTTGACATATATACTATAAACATTAGTAAATGTATGTTATAACAGATTGCGAGACTTGTAGAATTTGTTTTCATTAACTTTATTTATTTTAAAAAGTTTGAGTGAAAATGTCCTTAAAAATTAAAACTGTCTTCCTTATTAATTGTAATACTTAGCTTTGAGGAAATCAAGATCACGAAAATATAACTAGCTATGTAACAAATTTTATCAATATTTACTTTTGAATTGATTATATTGGTCAGAACATCTGTTAAGATTTCATACATAACAGTAGTTATTGTTTTATTGAATTGATTTTATTAAATGGAACTTGGGTTCATATCATTTTAGGGCAAATGAGCATTTTCAATCAACATAATATATCCAGTCTAGTTGTCTTTCACCTGTGTAGGACAGGGATTTGTTCTAAAACGTCTCATGATGTACGATCAGGAAAGTAAACACGGAAGTGTCGAACATTATCACTGAATTTAATCATAGGAACGTGTTGTGTTTTCAACATGCAAAAGAGTTCGCCTCTTAAGCGTATATACATTTTTAACCAATGATTAATTGAATTTTTAATGTTAATATCTATTAAAGAAAAATAAACGCATCAATGAGTAGGGGGAAATGTCACTATTTAAGTAAACCATATAATTTTTGAAATGGCCTTTGCATCTAAGTACTACTCACAACTTTCTTTAATGTAAGAGAACAACCACTGCTACAACTTGAAAACAACAAAAACAGCATATAGTTTTCAGCAACTAATCATAACAAAACAATTTATTTATTATCTCAGTGGTTACTCATCTGTAATGATGCCTCATTGTTTTTGTCATATTTATTCTATCATGTTGTTTCTTACGATGGCTTTACAGTCTTCAAAACCCACAACTGATGTTTAGTAACGGTTAAGTACTCGTACATTTAACATAAGTTTATAGTTAAGTTGTATTCGACGTGAGAATGGACACCACTGCCGTGCCTGTTACACGCATTTACAAACGTGTTTATTTAAAAAATTATTATTAACCTTACATCTAGTTAGTAATGTTTCCGCTAGCGTCAATTATCTAAACATACTAGCGGAAATTGTAGTAATTAATGTTTACTTTATTTCTAACTATTCAAACTACTACTGTTTGGAATTAAATAAAAAGTGTTTGAATAATGTATGATAATGTAAACGTATGAATAATGTGTGAAAATATTCACACATTTGGCTAGTAAGGAATGTATAGCGCAGATTAACAATTTAAAAGTTGACTGTGTATTGCCAAACAAATTTATTAAATACGCAATAGTTAAATAAAAATATATACTTATATAGTAGTTGCAGTTATTAAATAGAGACCAAGAAACACTTGTTTACAAGTAACGTTAAAGAGAAGTGTGATAGATATTGGTTTTAGTTACAATAAACCAAAAGTAGCATAAACTGACTTAGTATGCAGAGAATTGTGGAAATGAGATAGTTTTGGAAACCCTGAAAATACATTTAAAGCAGAATCTTGTCACAAAACAATTATGGCTAATAATATTACTAAAACTGGCTACATATTACTAAAACTAAATCTTAAATATCATTTTACAATACAATTGTCCTAACAAATGATTTGTTATATACAATCGGCCCAACCCAAAATTGTACTCATCGAATCAGGGATGAATCCCAAATATTCATTATTCCAACATCAGTTTCCTTCAAAAGTTTACAACAAAAGGGTTGATATTAAGTTGTTTTGAATCCAGCAACCCACCACTGAAAAAATAATATAAACAAATTAAGCCAGGTCAGCTGACAGTTGTGCACCGTACACTCTGGGCTGGGCCAAAGTACGTAATATAAGGGGTTGGATCTTAGATAGCCATATAACATGTACAACACAAAACGGTTATCGTCATACGCTACATTTGTTGAAAAAGCTGGGAAGTATTTTTATACAACTAACTATAAACTAACATTATTTTAAGTCGAATATCATACGAGACTATTTTCTATATGGTTTTATATTAATACGATAAGAAATAGTATTAGATAATAAAATTCGTCCACAATCAAAAATAATTGTTGAATTTTTTTTCTTCAAATAAAACGTTTTTAAGATTCTTATTATTAATAAGAACTGAACTACCCTACCACCAACCCATACATAATAGGTTGTATTAACTATCCCACTAACCCATACATACTAGGTTGTATTAACTATCCCACCAACCCATACATACTAGGTTGTATTAACTATCCCACCAACCCATACATACTAGGTTGTATTAACTATCCCACCAACCCATAAATACTAGGTTGTATTAACTATCCACCAACCCATACATACTAGGTTGTATTAACTATCCCACCAACCCATACATACTAGGTTGTATTAACTATCCCACCAACCCATACATACTAGGTTGTATTAACTATCCCACCAACCCATACATACTAGGTTGTATTAACTATCCCACCAACCCATACATACTAGGTTGTATTAACTATCCCACCAACCCATACATACTAGGTTGTATTAACTATCCCACCAACCCATACATACTAGGTTGTATTAACTATCCCACCAACCCATAAATACTAGGTTGTATTAACTATCCCACCAACCCATACATACTAGGTTGTATTAACTATCCCACCAACCCATACATACTAGGTTGTATTAACTATCCCACCAACCCATACATACTAGGTTGTATTAACTATCCCACCAACCCATACATACTAGGTTGTATTAACTATCCCACCAACCCATACATACTAGGTTGTATTAACTATCCCACCAACCCATACATACTAGGTTGTATTAACTATCCCACCCACCCAAAGAAATCATCTGCCTCTCGATATCAGGTAGCTTTACATCTTATAAATGCCGTAGAGAAAAATTATAATAACGATATGGGATAAGGTTATAGATACCATAATACACTTAAAGGCAGCTGCATCTCATTTCCGGTAGCTTTACATCATATAAATGCTGTAGAGAGACACTGATAATAACGATACGGGAGAAGGTTATCGATACCATAATACATTTAAAGGCAGCTGCCTCTCAGTATCAGGTAGCTTTACATCATATAAATGCTGTAGAGAGACACTGATAATAACGATACGGGAGAAGGTTATCGATACCATAATATACTTAAAGGCAGCTGCCTCTCAGTATCAGGTAGTTTTACATCATATAAATGCTGTAGAGAGACACTGATAATAACGATACGGGAGAAGGTTATCGATACCATAATACATTTAAAGGCAGCTGCCTCTCAGTATCAGGTAGTTTTACATCATATAAATGCTGTAGAGAGACACTGATAATAACGATACGGGAGAAGGTTATCGATACCATAATACATTTAAAGGCAGCTGCCTCTCAGTATCAGGTAGCTTTACATCATATAAATGCTGTAGAGAGAAACTGATAATAACGATACGGGAGAAGGTTATCGATACCATAATACACTTAAAGGCAGCTGCCTCTCAGTATCAGGTAGCTTTACATCATATAAATGCTATAGAGAGAAACTGATAATAACGATACGGGAGAAGGTTATCGATACCATAATATACTTAAAGGCAGCTGCCTCTCAGTATCAGGTAGCTTTACATCATATAAATGCTATAGAGAGAAACTGATAATAACGATACGGGAGAAGGTTATCGATACCATAATACACTTAAAGGCAGCTGCATCTCAGTATCAGGTAGCTTTACATCATATAAATGCTGTAGAGAGAAACTGATAATAACGATACGGGAGAAGGTTATCGATACCATAATACACTTAAAGGCAGCTGCATCTCAGTATCAGGTAGCTTTACATCATATAAATGCTGTAGAGAGAAACTGATAATAACGATACGGGAGAAGGTTATCGATACCATAATACACTTAAAGGCAGCTGCATCTCAGTATCAGGTAGCTTTACATCATATAAATGCTGTAGAGAGAAACTGATAATAACGATACGGGAGAAGGTTATCGATACCATAATACACTTAAAGGCAGCTGCATCTCAGTATCAGGTAGCTTTACATCATATAAATGCTGTAGAGAGAAACTGATAATAACGATACGGGAGAAGGTTATCGATACCATAATACACTTAAAGGCAGCTGCATCTCAGTATCAGGTAGCTTTACATCATATAAATGCTGTAGAGAGAAACTGATAATAACGATACGGGAGAAGGTTATCGATACCATAATACACTTAAAGGCAGCTGCATCTCAGTATCAGGTAGCTTTACATCATATAAATGCTGTAGAGAGAAACTGATAATAACGATACGGGAGAAGGTTATCGATACCATAATACACTTAAAGGCAGCTGCATCTCAGTATCAGGTAGCTTTACATCATATAAATGCTGTAGAGAGAAACTGATAATAACGATACGGGAGAAGGTTATCGATACCATAATATACTTAAAGGCAGCTGCATCTCAGTATCAGGTAGCTTTACATCATATAAATGCTGTAGAGAGAAACTGATAATAACGATACGGGAGAAGGTTATCGATACCATAATATACTTAAAGGCAGCTGCATCTCAGTATCAGGTAGCTTTACATCATATAAATGCTGTAGAGAGAAACTGATAATAACGATACGGGAGAAGGTTATCGATACCATAATATACTTAAAGGCAGCTGCATCTCAGTATCAGGTAGCTTTACATCATATAAATGCTGTAGAGAGAAACTGATAATAACGATACGGGAGAAGGTTATCGATACCATAATATACTTAAAGGCAGCTGCATCTCAGTATCAGGTAGCTTTACATCATATAAATGCTGTAGAGAGAAACTGATAATAACGATACGGGAGAAGGTTATCGATACCATAATATACTTAAAGGCAGCTGCATCTCAGTATCAGGTAGCTTTACATCATATAAATGCTGTAGAGAGAAACTGATAATAACGATACGGGAGAAGGTTATCGATACCATAATATACTTAAAGGCAGCTGCATCTCAGTATCAGGTAGCTTTACATCATATAAATGCTGTAGAGAGAAACTGATAATAACGATACGGGAGAAGGTTATCGATACCATAATATACTTAAAGGCAGCTGCATCTCAGTATCAGGTAGCTTTAAATGCTGTAGAGAGAAACTGATAATAACGATACGGGAGAAGGTTATCGATACCATAATATACTTAAAGGCAGCTGCCTCTCAGTATCAGGTAGCTTTACATCATATAAATGCTGTAGAGAGAAACTGATAATAACGATACGGGAGAAGGTTATCGATACCATAATATACTTAAAGGCAGCTGCCTCTCAGTATCAGGTAGCTTTACATCATATAAATGCTATAGAGAGAAACTGATAATAACGATACGGGAGAAGGTTATCGATACCATAATATACTTAAAGGCAGCTGCATCTCAGTATCAGGTAGCTTTAAATGCTGTAGAGAGAAACTGATAATAACGATACGGGAGAAGGTTATCGATACCATAATATACTTAAAGGCAGCTGCCTCTCATTATCAGGTAGCTTTACATCATATACATGCTGTAGAGAGAAACTGATAATAACGATACGGGAGAAGGTTATCGATACCATAATACATTTAAAGGCAGCTGCCTCTCAGTATCAGGTAGCTTTACATCATATAAATGCTATAGAGAGAAACTGATAATAACGATACGGGAGAAGGTTATCGATACCATAATATACTTAAAGGCAGCTGCATCTCAGTATCAGGTAGCTTTACATCATATAAATGCTATAGAGAGAAACTGATAATAACGATACGGGAGAAGGTTATCGATACCATAATACACTTAAAGGCAGCTGCATCTCAGTATCAGGTAGCTTTACATCATATAAATGCTATAGAGAGAAACTGATAATAACGATACGGGAGAAGGTTATCGATACCATAATATACTTAAAGGCAGCTGCATCTCAGTATCAGGTAGCTTTAAATGCTGTAGAGAGAAACTGATAATAACGATACGGGAGAAGGTTATCGATACCATAATATACTTAAAGGCAGCTGCATCTCAGTATCAGGTAGCTTTAAATGCTGTAGAGATAAACTGATAATAACGATACGGGAGAAGGTTATCGATACCATAATATACTTAAAGGCAGCTGCCTCTCATTATCAGGTAGCTTTACATCATATACATGCTGTAGAGAGAAACTGATAATAACGATACGGGAGAAGGTTATCGATACCATAATACACTTAAAGGCAGCTGCATCTAAGTATCAGGTAGCTTTACATCATATAAATGCTGTAGAGAGACACTGATAATAACGATACGGGAGAAGGTTATCGATACCATAATATACTTAAAGGCAGCTGCATCTCAGTATCAGGTAGTTTTACATCATATAAATGCTGTAGAGAGACACTGATAATAACGATACGGGAGAAGGTTATCGATACCATAATATACTTAAAGGCAGCTGTATCTCAGTATCAGGTAGCTTTTACATCATATAAATGCTGTAGAGAGAAACTGATAATAACGATACGGGAGAAGGTTATCGATACCATAATACACTTAAAGGCAGCTGCATCTCAGTATCAGGTAGTTTTACATCATATAAATGCTGTAGAGAGAAACTGATAATAACGATACGGGAGAAGGTTATCGATACCATAATATACTTAAAGGCAGCTGCATCTCAGTATCAGGTAGCTTTACATCATATAAATGCTGTAGAGAGAAACTGATAATAACGATACGGGAGAAGGTTATCGATACCATAATACACTTAAAGGCAGCTGCATCTCAGTATCAGGTAGCTTTACATCATATAAATGCTGTAGAGAGAAACTGATAATAACGATACGGGAGAAGGTTATCGATACCATAATATACTTAAAGGCAGCTGCATCTCAGTATCAGGTAGCTTTACATCATATAAATGCTGTAGAGAGAAACTGATAATAACGATACGGGAGAAGGTTATCGATACCATAATATACTTAAAGGCAGCTGCATCTCAGTATCAGGTAGCTTTACATCATATAAATGCTGTAGAGAGAAACTGATAATAACGATACGGGAGAAGTTTATCGATACCATAATACACTTAAAGGCAGCTGCATCTCAGTATCAGGTAGCTTTACATCATATAAATGCTGTAGAGAGAAACTGATAATAACGATACGGGAGAAGGTTATCGATACCATAATACACTTAAAGGCAGCTGCATCTCAGTATCAGGTAGCTTTACATCATATAAATGCTGTAGAGAGAAACTGATAATAACGATACGGGAGAAGGTTATCGATACCATAATACACTTAAAGGCAGCTGCCTTTAAGTATCAGGTAGCTTTACATCATATAAATGCTATAGAGAGAAACTGATAATAACGATACGGGAGAAGGTTATCGATACCATAATACACTTAAAGGCAGCTGCCTCTAAGTATCAGGTAGCTTTACATCATATAAATGCTGTAGATAGAAACTGATAATAACGATACGGGAGAAGGTTATCGATACCATAATACATTTAAAGGCAGCTGCCTCTCAGTATCAGGTAGCTTTACATCATATAAATGCTGTAGATAGAAACTGATAATAACGATACGGGAGAAGGTTATCGATACCATAATACACTTAAAGGCAGCTGCCTCTAAGTATCAGGTAGCTTTACATCATATAAATGCTGTAGATAGAAACTGATAATAACGATACGGGAGAAGGTTATCGATACCATAATACACTTAAAGGCAGCTGCCTCTAAGTATCAGGTAGCTTTACATCATATAAATGCTGTAGATAGAAACTGATAATAACGATACGGGAGAAGGTTATCGATACCATAATACACTTAAAGGCAGCTGCATCTCAGTATCATATTGCATTCTGTTTTCATCACAACTAACTGTCACTAGTTAAAAGAACAAAGGAATACACGTTGCTGAAGTCACCTATTCAAAAGAAGAAATATTAATAAATATGTAATATTTATCAGAAACATTTCAAATAAGTACTATATGAAGACATATTTTGATTTAAAAACCTTGAAATGTTCTTTTGTTCTTGTATTCCGATAGTATCATGGTCCATGCTTTATGTTAGTAAGCCTACGTGTAACTAAAAAAATATAATACTTACGTAAAAAATATATACTTACGTGTAAAAATATTTATTAAAAGCACAGTTAATTTTATACTTAAGGATTCGTTTTGAACTCTTTGTGCTTTATAGACAGTTAATTAAGTTCAAATATGAAAATGGTAATAATGTTTGTATGTGTCCAATATATGTAAAGTTAATGTGACACACAACATACAAAATATTTATATGTTATCAGCAGCCGGATGTGGGGAGCTTAATACAGACCCTCAAGAGTAGTTCATATTGAGTAGCAGCAATATCGAAGAAGCATATAAATAATTAAATTACATTTTCAGTGTGAGATCAAGATTATAACATTTGATAATTTTAAATATGGTTAGTAATTTTGGTATCGTCCAAACGATGCATTGCTCTTTAGCCCGACTTAGTTTAACAAATAAAACAGTGTGACGACAAAAATAAAAACATTCAATAACAATTACAACAGCAACAACTACATAAATTAAAACAAGAATTGCTTGCTGTTAAAACGTGTGTCTTATTCCTGTTGTAAACCTATTAGTGTAGCTTTTATCAAAAATATTAGTGTCTTTAAGTGTGGTTTATGTCTCCAGCAAACCTAAGAATATAAATGATGACACTCCTATTTGAGCTAAGGACTATTAGGGTCAATACTGGAACATGTATTGAGTATGGGCCTTAATCCCAGTTCTATGCTAGCAAAATGCCTACTAAATTTCGTTGGGCGCTTATTGGATGACCACCTCATAAGCTTCTTTGACTCTGATTCAGATAATCCATATATGGCATCAAAAAAAATCCACGTTTCTCAAATAAAAACCCAAACGTGAAAAATCGTATCCTTGGTAAGAAGACTATAAATTTAACAGAGGTAAGGTCTCAGAATTAATTCCCGAATTCTACAGCTAGCCGATGTGAAGGAAAGAGGTAACACTGACCTGTTGATTATTCCTTTCAGATGATCTCAGACAATCACAGGCTCGTGCAGAGAACTCAACGGAGGAGGCTTCACTTCACACCCTGTGTTATCAAAATATCCATTGTCTACAAATTAAATCTCATGATTTAGTCTCCTATGATCTTCTTAGGAGAAGCTCGAGTGTTGTAACCCTGTCAGAAAATTTGCTATCATCTGGTTATGTATCAGCTTCTTTAACATACTGTCTCTAAACTATTAGGTATCCAAATCTGAAAGGCAGAACAACGCAAATATTTGTAAAGGTAGGCGAATAATTCCTATTGTTGGTGAGTAACTATGCACCGGCTTTGTGTCTAGTTCTATTCAAAGTATAGTTAGGTGGAGTAATTTTTTGGAACGATTACATTAGTAAAGATTCGGTGATTTTCAACAGAACTCATTGATCCCATAAAAATAGAGTGAGCTGCTCAAATTATAAGAAAATGCATCAGTATCTGTTTATCAGCACTTTGATGCTAGTCAGTCACCAAGAAGTATTGCTTATGTTATTGAACCATCTGTCATCCAGGATCTGAAGAGTTGTCCAGCATGTGGAATCACGACTACCCTTATTTATCACCAAATTTGTCACTGAAATCATTGCACCTGGCCGGTGTCTCTTTTTAAAGGTATTAGGAGGACAAGAGTTGTTAGGCTGATTGAAAAAAAATTATTTGAAACTTAAGAAAGTGATTTGTAACATCTTATTTACTAGAATATACCATCTTCATTTACATGGTTTCTAGGCTAGTCCATCTTTAGATTATTAGGATTAAATAAATACCATTTCATAATGAATTGCCTCCGGACTACTGTCTAATTATACTAGAGGTTTATACTACCTCAATGGCCCAACACGTCAATATAAAATCTTCACATAAAAATACATAAAATCCTCACTCTTGTGAGGTCGTTTTTGAAGACTTTTGACGACCTCACAAGAGTGAAGATTTTATATATTTCCGGCTTTAGAATAACCTCATGAGTTAGTCGAAACCGGTCGCCATCTGACGACGTGTTGGGCCACTTGACTGAATATAAGGTAATATAAGCCTCTAGTATAAATACCATTTGTCTGTAAGGCCAGAAGGCATATAATACGCTACCCCATGACTTATCCTTTAAGGAAATTGCTCCCTTTGGACTGTCTGCTGACCTCTTATGTGAAATAAAAGTCGGGCTTTAGTTGGGTGCAGAACTTTCTATTTGATTCTCAGCCAGTTTTGGTTTCACAATGTTGGGACTCTTTGTGCTAACATGTCAAAATTTCACAGCCTATTTCGGTAAAAAAGATCACTTAGCCTTTCAGTCATATGCTGATTCTGCTATTAAGTAATTTGATAATATTCTCACGGCCCGGACTATTGAAAATATAGCGGTCATTTACGAGGAAGACGAATTCATAGCTCTCTACGTACCACCTTGATGATTTCAGAGTTGAACTTTTGTATAAAAATGACTCATAAGTCGTTACATTTGTACAGCATATTTATCATTGTACATATTTTATCAACTGAGCATCAACCTTGAGATGTTGTTTCACAATAATTGATTGAGATACACTATTTAATTGAATATTATGCCATTTTAAGCTCAATTTTGTTTTGTTGTTTGTTCGTTATGTTGTATGTTTATTATATTTTTCAGTTTGCAATAAACGTAGTCCTGGAATAATAGCCACTAGTATAACTATTCACAAACTTAAGTATATAATGATGATAATTTGATATAAGAGTTTCATTTATAGTTTGGCATTAAGTTTACTCCTCACCATTAAATATCTGTTTGAAACATAATTGATCCGCGCAGTAGCGGATTGTAAATTGTAGCTTGTGCAAATGATATCAAATAGTCAAGAAGGCCTACCTGCAACTTGAATGTGTTTAAACGCTTACATATATACATAGAATGGTCAACTTGCATGTACATGCAACATGATAAATAATCTCATTCAACCAGTTACAAAAATTTCTAGTCAATGTATGTTACAAATTTAAATTTCTCTACCATGAAAGCTTAGATTTATTCATTGATTTAGAGTTTAAATGTTAGAAAGAGTAAGTGTTGCCCAGACTAATGCGATATCTAAAAGAAACGAATTGTCAAAGAGCCTAACATACAAGCAAGCCTGCATGAGTACAAAGCCAGTCGGATCACAGTTTTTTTTTTTCTATGCAATTAGTTGTGCAATTGTAGAAACTGGACCAAATAATCACTCTTCACTAGGACCACTGTCACAATCTATTTTACATAGTATTTTGCAACCACCGATATACGTTTTGTGAACGTTTTTAAGGTTACTCTATTTGGTTAGCACACTACAGATAAACCTAAACAAGATACTAAACAAAGCCCAGAATCAATAAAATGTAAAAAATATCAAACTAAATATAATTCGTTATTTAGTAAAGATTATTCCATTAAAAGCAATCTAACCAACTGAATTGATGTACTAAAATAATTTTTACTTGTAAATTATAGCTTATTATTTTCGATAATCACTTATACTAATTTGATTATTCAAACAGAATTTGAAGTAGTAATTTTGTACTAATGTTTGTTATTACAAAGGTATATAGATTTATAAAACTATTTTTAGTAGTTTTACTGAGATTTTACAAAGTCAAATTTTTGTAACATTAAATAGATCTGTAAAATCGATATAAATGTTGAAATAGAATATACTTATACGTACCATATAAAAATATACCCACCACTATTTAAGCTATGGTTGTACAATATTACTCAACATAAGGAAACAAAAACCTGTTGTGTATAAGAACAGAGAACATGTGTTGCATGTGCTCTTCAAGTTAGTCGAGTAGCTCTCTTTTTAGAGTACTACTTTATTAATAAATATTAATTAATATTAATAAACACCTTTACTCTAAAAAGAGAACTACTCGACTAACTTGAAGAGCACATGCAACACATGTTCTCTGTTCTTATACACAACAGGTTTTTGTTTCCTTATGTTGAGTAATATTGTACAACTATAGCTTAAATAGTGGTGGGTATATTTTTATATTATCCATATGGGACAGGGAATGTTTTATTTAACACACTTTTATAAATTGTTTAAAAGTACTTTAGCGTGTTTCCATACGTTTTATCTTGTAAGTTCATTATTTAGGTCGCACTAATTAACAATTCATGTGCGATCTATGAAATATATGGTAACTTATTAAAAAAAAAAAAAAAAAAAAAAATGCTAACCAAGGTAAGTAGAATAACATAAGTTAGGTATCATGATGACGTCATTGGAGAGATCGTTCCACCAGCCTTGAAATAATCGTTATTTTACGCATAATAATAAACAAAAGTATTGCTTATAAAGAAACTGTTATCGCTGTAGCCGGTTGCGAGAAACTATATCTAATATTTGTAATATCTGGAACTGGAACTGCAGAAAATGTTTGGCCGGTAGAACCTTTACGTGAGAACACGTACTAGGCATATGTAAACCTAACATTTTATTTGTTACTTAATTTTGTCGAAACATTTTTTAGAACCAACATAGTTTTATTTTCTTCATTTACTAAAAAGAATAATATCGGCCTCTATTTATATTATATTAGTGTCATTCCTAATTAAATACAATATAACAAAACAATTGTATTTCTAGGTTAACAATAGTTCTCATGATATTTTAATAATTTAACAACATCATTACATTAAATTCTTCTTAAATTAATCAAATCTTAATTATTTATCTTAGCTTTTTAAGAAATAAATATTAAATAAATATAAAACACTAATGTGAGAAATTAGCTGTAAAAACATTATTATAAAAATATTAGGTTATCGTAACGTGTTACTGGAATACTTTGCAAGTCGTTATTGCACTGTTCCTCAAACACAGCAACGGCTCCGGCTAAAAGTCAGCTGTTCTCTCCAATGACGTCATCATGATCCCTACCTTATAATTCTACTTACCTTGATACTAACCAACACAGTTTCATGTATCATGAAATATGCCATCTCTCTGTTTGATTGGCCGTTAAATAATTGCAGCAGTAACCAATGTTAACACTATGATGAAAACTTATACGAATTAAACTGCAGGAAGTAACATGAAAAAAAGTTCATTCCCATTTTAAAAAAAATACTACAACCCCTGTTAAGGAGGTCAAATAAGAAGTTATAGGGCATAAGACGTAACAGTTTATCATTTAAAATAATAAAAACCTTAAGTTTAAAATAAAAATGTTTCAAGTATAATAGTATGGAAACTATAAAGTCAGAGCATTATACTGTAATTAGACAGTTGTAAGTCCATGTATAATAGTATAGAAACTATAAAGCCGGAGCATTTTACTGTAACTAGACAGTTGTAAGTCCTTGTATAATAGTATGGAAACTATAAAGTCAGAGCATTATACTGTAATTAGACAGTTGTAAGTCCATGTATAATAGTATGGAAACTATAAAGTCAGAGCATTTTACTGTAACTAGACAGTTGTAAGTCCATGTATAATAGTATAGAAACTATAAAGCCGGAGCATTTTACTGTAACTAGACAGTTGTAAGTCCTTGTATAATAGTATAGAAACTATAAAGCCAGAGTCTTATACTGTAACTAGACAGTTGTAAGTCCATGTATAATAGTATAGAAACTATAAAGCCGGAGCATTTTACTGTAACTAGACAGTTGTAAGTCCTTGTATAATAGTATAGAAACTATAAAGCCAGAGCATTTTACTGTAACTAGACAGTTGTAAGTCCTTGTATAATAGTATAGAAACTATAAAGCCAGAGCATTTTACTGTAACTAGACAGTTGTAAGTCCTTGTATAATAGTATAGAAACTATAAAGCCAGAGCATTATACTGTAACTAGACAGTTGAAAGTCCTTGTATAATAGTATAGAAACTATAAAGCCGGAGCATTTTACTGTAACTAGACAGTTGTAAGTCCTTGTATAATAGTATAGAAACTATAAAGCCGGAGCATTTTACTGTAACTAGACAGTTGTAAGTCCTTGTATAATAGTATAGAAACTATAAAGCCAGAGCATTTTACTGTAACTAGACAATTGTAAGTCCTTGTATAATAGTATAGAAACTATAAAGCCAGAGCATTTTACTGTAACTAGACAGTTGTAAGTCCTTGTATAATAGTATAGAAACTATAAAGCCAGAGCATTTTACTGTAACTAGACAGTTGTAAGTCCTTGTATAATAGTATAGAAACTATAAAGCCAGAGCATTATACTGTAACTAGACAGTTGTAAGTCCTTGTATAATAGTATAGAAACTATAAAGCCGGAGCATTTTACTGTAACTAGACAGTTGTAAGTCCTTGTATAATAGTATAGAAAATATAAAGCCAGAGCATTTTACTGTAACTAGACAGTTGTAAGTCCTTGTATAATAGTATAGAAACTATAAAGCCAGAGCATTTTACTGTAACTAGACAGTTGTAAGTCCTTGTATAATAGTATAGAAACTATAAAGCCAGAGTCTTATACTGTAACTAGACAGTTGTAAGTCCTTGTATAATAGTATAGAAACTATAAAGCCAGAGCATTATACTGTAACTAGACAGTTGTAAGTCCTTGTATAATAGTATAGAAACTATAAAGCCAGAGCATTTTACTGTAACTAGACAGTTGTAAGTCCTTGTATAATAGTATAGAAACTATAAAGCCGGAGCATTTTACTGTAACTAGACAGTTGTATATCCATGTATAATAGTATAGAAACTATAAAGCCAGAGTATTATACTGTAACTAGACAGTTGTATATCCTTGTATAATAGTATAGAAACTATAAAGCCAGAGTATTATACTGTAACTAGACAGTTGTAAGTCCTTGTATAATAGTATAGAAACTATAAAGCCAGAGTCTTATACTGTAACTAGACAGTTGTAAGTCCTTGTATAATAGTATAGAAACTATAAAGCCAGAGCATTTTACTGTAACTAGACAGTTGTAAGTCCTTGTATAATAGTATAGAAACTATAAAGCCGGAGCATTTTACTGTAACTAGACAGTTGTAAGTCCTTGTATAATAGTATAGAAACTATAAAGCCAGAGCATTTTACTGTAACTAGACAGTTGTAAGTCCTTGTATAATAGTATAGAAACTATAAAGCCAGAGCATTTTACTGTAACTAGACAGTTGTAAGTCCTTGTATAATAGTATAGAAACTATAAAGCCAGAGTCTTATACTGTAACTAGACAGTTGTAAGTCCTTGTATAATAGTATAGAAACTATAAAGCCAGAGCATTTTACTGTAACTAGACAGTTGTAAGTCCTTGTATAATAGTATAGAAACTATAAAGCCGGAGCATTTTACTGTAACTAGACAGTTGTAAGTCCTTGTATAATAGTATAGAAACTATAAAGCCAGAGCATTTTACTGTAACTAGACAGTTGTAAGTCCTTGTATAATAGTATAGAAACTATAAAGCCAGAGCATTTTACTGTAACTAGACAGTTGTATATCCATGTATAATAGTATAGAAACTATAAAGCCAGAGTATTATACTGTAACTAGACAGTTGTAAGTCCTTGTATAATAGTATAGAAACTATAAAGCCAGAGCATTATACTGTAACTAGACAGTTGTAAGTCCTTGTATAATAGTATAGAAACTATAAAGCCAGAGCATTTTACTGTAACTAGACAGTTGTAAGTCCTTGTATAATAGTATAGAAACTATAAAGCCAGAGTCTTATACTGTAACTAGACAGTTGTAAGTCCTTGTACAATAGTATAGAAACTATAAAGCCAGAGTCTTATACTGTAACTAGACAGTTGTAAGTCCTTGTATAATAGTATAGAAACTATAAAACCAGAGTCTTATACTGTAACTAGACAGTTGTAAGTCCTTGTATAATAGTATAGAAACTATAAAGCCAGAGCATTTTACTGTAACTAGACAGTTGTAAGTCCTTGTATAATAGTATAGAAACTATAAAGCCAGAGTCTTATACTGTAACTAGACAGTTGTAAGTCCTTGTATAATAGTATAGAAACTATAAAGCCAGAGTCTTATACTGTAACTAGACAGTTGTAAGTCCTTGTATAATAGTATAGAAACTATAAAGCCAGAGTCTTATACTGTAACTATACAGTTGTAAGTCCTTGTATAATAGTATAGAAACTATAAAGCCAGAGTCTTATACTGTAACTAGACAGTTGTAAGTCCTTGTATAATAGTATAGAAACTATAAAGCCAGAGTCTTATACTGTAACTAGACAGTTGTAAGTCCTTGTGTAATAGTATAGAAACTATAAAGCCAGAGTCTTATACTGTAACTAGACAGTTGTAAGTCCTTGTATAATAGTATAGAAACTATAAAGCCAGAGTCTTATACTGTAACTAGACAGTTGTAAGTCCTTGTATAATAGTATAGAAACTATAAAGCCAGAGCATTTTACTGTAACTAGACAGTTGTAAGTCCTTGTATAATAGTATAGAAACTATAAAGCCAGAGTCTTATACTGTAACTAGACAGTTGTAAGTCCTTGTATAATAGTATAGAAACTATAAAGCCAGAGTCTTATACTGTAACTAGACAGCTGTAAGTCCTTGTATAATAGTATAGAAACTATAAAGCCAGAGTCTTATACTGTAACTAGACAGTTGTAAGTCCTTGTATAATAGTATAGAAACTATAAAGCCAGAGCATTTTACTGTAACTAGACAGTTGTAAGTCCTTGTATAATAGTATAGAAACTATAAAGCCAGAGTCTTATACTGTAACTAGACAGTTGTAAGTCCTTGTATAATAGTATAGAAACTATAAAGCCAGAGCATTTTACTGTAACTAGACAGTTGTAAGTCCTTGTATAATAGTATAGAAACTATAAAGCCAGAGTCTTATACTGTAACTAGACAGTTGTAAGTCCTTGTATAATAGTATAGAAACTATAAAGCCAGAGTCTTATACTGTAACTAGACAGCTGTAAGTCCTTGTATAATAGTATAGAAACTATAAAGCCAGAGTCTTATACTGTAACTAGACAGTTGTAAGTCCTTGTATAATAGTATAGAAACTATAAAGCCAGAGCATTTTACTGTAACTTGATAGTTGTATATCGATGTATAATAGTATAGAAACTATAAAGCCAGAGCATTTTACTGTAACTTGATAGTTGTAAGTCTATGTATAATAGTAAAGAAACTATAAAGCCAGAGTCTTATACTGTAACTAGACAGTTGTAAGTCCATATATAATAGTATGGAAACTTTAAAGCCAGAGTCTTGTACTGTAAGTAGACAGCTGTAAGTCCATGTATAATAGTATAGAAACTATAAAGCCAGAGTCTTATACTGTAACTTGATAGTTGTAAGTCTATGTATAATAGTAAAGAAACTATAAAGCCAGAGTCTTATACTGTAACTAGACAGTTGTAAGTCCATGTATAATAGTATAGAAACTATAAAGCCAGAGTCTTGTACTGTAAGTAGACAGCTGTAAGTCCATGTATAATAGTATAGAAACTATAAAGCCAGAGTCTTGTACTGTAAGTAGACAGCTGTAAGTCCATGTATAATAGTATAGAAACTATAAAGCCAGAGTCTTATACTGTAATTAGACAGTTGTAAGTCCTTGTATAATAGTATAGAAACTATAAAGCCAGAGTCTTGTACTGTAAGTAGACAGCTGTAAGTCCATGTATAATAGTATAGAAACTATAAAGCCAGAGTCTTGTACTGTAAGTAGACAGCTGTAAGTCCATGTATAATAGTATAGAAACTATAAAGCCAGAGTCTTATACTGTAATTAGACAGTTGTAAGTCCTTGTATAATAGTATAGAAACTATAAACCCAAAGTCTTATACTATAACTAGACAGTTGTAAGTCCATGTATAATAGTATAGAAACTATATAGCCAGAGCATTTTACTGTAACTTGATAGTTGTAAGTCTATGTATAATAGTATAGAAACTATAAAACCAGAGTCTTGTACTGTAAGTAGACAGCTGTAAGTCCATGTATAATAGTATAGAAACTATAAAGCCAGTGTCTTGTACTGTAAGTAGACAGCTGTAAGTCCATGTATAATAGTATAGAAACTATAAAGCCAGAGTCTTGTACTGTAAGTAGACAGCTGTAAGTCCATGTATAATAGTATAGAAACTATAAAGCCAGAGTCTTGTACTGTAAGTAGACAGCTGTAAGTCTATGTATAATAGTATAGAAACTATAAAGCCAGAGTCTTGTACTGTAAGTAGACAGCTGTAAGTCCATGTATAATAGTATAGAAACTATAAAGCCAGAGTCTTGTACTGTAAGTAGACAGCTGTAAGTCCATGTATAATAGTATAGAAACTATAAATCCAGAGTCTTGTACTGTAAGTAGACAGCTGTAAGTCCACGTATAATAGTATAGAAACTATAAAGCCAGAGTCTTGTACTGTAAGTAGACAGCTGTAAGTCCATGTATAATAGTATAGAAACTATAAAGCCAGAGTCTTGTACTGTAAGTAGAGAGCTGTAAGTCCATGTATAATAGTATAGAAACTATAAAGCCAGAGTCTTGTACTGTAAGTAGAGAGCTGTAAGTCCATGTATAATAGTATAGAAACTATAAAGACAGAGTCTTGTACTGTAAGTAGACAGCTGTAAGTCCATGTATAATATTATAGAAACTATAAAGCCAGAGTCTTGTACTGTAAGTAGACAGCTGTAAGTCCATGTATAATAGTATAGAAACTATAAAGCCAGAGTCTTGTACTGTAAGTAGACAGTTGTAAGTCCTTGTATAATAGTATAGAAACTATAAAGCCAGAGTCTTATACTGTAACTAGACAGTTGTAAGTCCTTGTATAATTGTATAGAAACTATAAAGCCGGAGCATTTTACTGTAACTAAACAGTTGTAAGTCCTTGTATAATAGTATAGAAACTATAAAGCCGGAGCATTTTACTGTAACTAGACAGTTGTAAGTCCTTGTATGATGGTATAGAAACTATAAAGCCAGAGCATTTTACTGTAACTAGACAGTTGTAAGTCCTTGTATAATAGTATAGAAACTATAAAGCCAGAGTCTTATACTGTAACTAGACAGTTGTAAGTCCTTGTATAATAGTATAGAAACTATAAAGCCAGAGCATTTTACTGTAACTAGACAGTTGTAAGTCCTTGTATAATAGTATAGAAACTATAAAGCCAGAGTCTTATACTGTAACTAGACAGTTGTAAGTCCCTGTATAATAGTATAGAAACTATAAAGCCAGAGTCTTATACTGTAACTAGACAGTTGTAAGTCCTTGTATAATAGTATAGAAACTATAAAGCCAGAGTCTTATACTGTAACTAGACAGTTGTAAGTCCTTGTATAATAGTATAGAAACTATAAAGCCAGAGTCTTATACTGTAACTAGACAGTTGTAAGTCCTTGTATAATAGTATAGAAACTATAAAGCCAGAGTCTTATACTGTAACTAGACAGTTGTAAGTCCTTGTATAATAGTATAGAAACTATAAAGCCAGAGCATTTTACTGTAACTAGACAGTTGTAAGTCCTTGTATAATAGTATAGAAACTATAAAGCCAGAGTCTTATACTGTAACTAGACAGTTGTAAGTCCTTGTATAATAGTATAGAAACTATAAAGCCAGAGTCTTATACTGTAACTAGACAGTTGTAAGTCCTTGTATAATAGTATAGAAACTATAAAGCCAGAGTCTTATACTGTAACTAGACAGTTGTAAGTCCTTGTATAATAGTATGGAAACTATAAAGCCAGAGTCTTATACTGTAACTAGACAGTTGTAAGTCCTTGTATAATAGTATAGAAACTATAAAGCCAGAGTCTTATACTGTAACTAGACAGTTGTAAGTCCTTGTATAATAGTATAGAAACTATAAAGCCAGAGTCTTATACTGTAACTAGACAGTTGTAAGTCCTTGTATAATAGTATAGAAACTATAAAGCCAGAGCATTTTACTGTAACTAGACAGTTGTAAGTCCTTGTATAATAGTATAGAAACTATAAAGCCAGAGTCTTATACTGTAACTAGACAGTTGTAAGTCCTTGTATAATAGTATAGAAACTATAAAGCCAGAGTCTTATACTGTAACTAGACAGCTGTAAGTCCTTGTATAATAGTATAGAAACTATAAACCCAGAGTCTTATACTGTAACTAGACAGTTGTAAGTCCTTGTATAATAGTATAGAAACTATAAAGCCAGAGCATTTTACGGTACTAGACAGTTGTAAGTCCTTGTATAATAGTATAGAAACTATAAAGCCAGAGTCTTATACTGTAACTAGACAGTTGTAAGTCCTTGTATAATAGTATAGAAACTATAAAGCCAGAGCATTTTACTGTAACTAGACAGTTGTAAGTCCTTGTATAATAGTATAGAAACTATAAAGCCAGAGTCTTATACTGTAACTAGACAGTTGTAAGTCCTTGTATAATAGTATAGAAACTATAAAGCCAGAGTCTTATACTGTAACTAGACAGCTGTAAGTCCTTGTATAATAGTATAGAAACTATAAAGCCAGAGTCTTATACTGTAACTAGACAGTTGTAAGTCCTTGTATAATAGTATAGAAACTATAAAGCCAGAGCATTTTACTGTAACTTGATAGTTGTATATCGATGTATAATAGTATAGAAACTATAAAGCCAGAGCATTTTACTGTAACTTGATAGTTGTAAGTCTATGTATAATAGTAAAGAAACTATAAAGCCAGAGTCTTATACTGTAACTAGACAGTTGTAAGTCCATATATAATAGTATGGAAACTTTAAAGCCAGAGTCTTGTACTGTAAGTAGACAGCTGTAAGTCCATGTATAATAGTATAGAAACTATAAAGCCAGAGTCTTATACTGTAACTTGATAGTTGTAAGTCTATGTATAATAGTAAAGAAACTATAAAGCCAGAGTCTTATACTGTAACTAGACAGTTGTAAGTCCATGTATAATAGTATAGAAACTATAAAGCCAGAGTCTTGTACTGTAAGTAGACAGCTGTAAGTCCATGTATAATAGTATAGAAACTATAAAGCCAGAGTCTTGTACTGTAAGTAGACAGCTGTAAGTCCATGTATAATAGTATAGAAACTATAAAGCCAGAGTCTTATACTGTAATTAGACAGTTGTAAGTCCTTGTATAATAGTATAGAAACTATAAAGCCAGAGTCTTGTACTGTAAGTAGACAGCTGTAAGTCCATGTATAATAGTATAGAAACTATAAAGCCAGAGTCTTGTACTGTAAGTAGACAGCTGTAAGTCCATGTATAATAGTATAGAAACTATAAAGCCAGAGTCTTATACTGTAATTAGACAGTTGTAAGTCCTTGTATAATAGTATAGAAACTATAAACCCAAAGTCTTATACTATAACTAGACAGTTGTAAGTCCATGTATAATAGTATAGAAACTATATAGCCAGAGCATTTTACTGTAACTTGATAGTTGTAAGTCTATGTATAATAGTATAGAAACTATAAAACCAGAGTCTTGTACTGTAAGTAGACAGCTGTAAGTCCATGTATAATAGTATAGAAACTATAAAGCCAGTGTCTTGTACTGTAAGTAGACAGCTGTAAGTCCATGTATAATAGTATAGAAACTATAAAGCCAGAGTCTTGTACTGTAAGTAGACAGCTGTAAGTCCATGTATAATAGTATAGAAACTATAAAGCCAGAGTCTTGTACTGTAAGTAGACAGCTGTAAGTCTATGTATAATAGTATAGAAACTATAAAGCCAGAGTCTTGTACTGTAAGTAGACAGCTGTAAGTCCATGTATAATAGTATAGAAACTATAAAGCCAGAGTCTTGTACTGTAAGTAGACAGCTGTAAGTCCATGTATAATAGTATAGAAACTATAAATCCAGAGTCTTGTACTGTAAGTAGACAGCTGTAAGTCCACGTATAATAGTATAGAAACTATAAAGCCAGAGTCTTGTACTGTAAGTAGACAGCTGTAAGTCCATGTATAATAGTATAGAAACTATAAAGCCAGAGTCTTGTACTGTAAGTAGAGAGCTGTAAGTCCATGTATAATAGTATAGAAACTATAAAGCCAGAGTCTTGTACTGTAAGTAGAGAGCTGTAAGTCCATGTATAATAGTATAGAAACTATAAAGACAGAGTCTTGTACTGTAAGTAGACAGCTGTAAGTCCATGTATAATATTATAGAAACTATAAAGCCAGAGTCTTGTACTGTAAGTAGACAGCTGTAAGTCCATGTATAATAGTATAGAAACTATAAAGCCAGAGTCTTGTACTGTAAGTAGACAGTTGTAAGTCCTTGTATAATAGTATAGAAACTATAAAGCCAGAGTCTTATACTGTAACTAGACAGTTGTAAGTCCTTGTATAATTGTATAGAAACTATAAAGCCGGAGCATTTTACTGTAACTAAACAGTTGTAAGTCCTTGTATAATAGTATAGAAACTATAAAGCCGGAGCATTTTACTGTAACTAGACAGTTGTAAGTCCTTGTATGATGGTATAGAAACTATAAAGCCAGAGCATTTTACTGTAACTAGACAGTTGTAAGTCCTTGTATAATAGTATAGAAACTATAAAGCCAGAGTCTTATACTGTAACTAGACAGTTGTAAGTCCTTGTATAATAGTATAGAAACTATAAAGCCAGAGCATTTTACTGTAACTAGACAGTTGTAAGTCCTTGTATAATAGTATAGAAACTATAAAGCCAGAGTCTTATACTGTAACTAGACAGTTGTAAGTCCCTGTATAATAGTATAGAAACTATAAAGCCAGAGTCTTATACTGTAACTAGACAGTTGTAAGTCCTTGTATAATAGTATAGAAACTATAAAGCCAGAGTCTTATACTGTAACTAGACAGTTGTAAGTCCTTGTATAATAGTATAGAAACTATAAAGCCAGAGTCTTATACTGTAACTAGACAGTTGTAAGTCCTTGTATAATAGTATAGAAACTATAAAGCCAGAGTCTTATACTGTAACTAGACAGTTGTAAGTCCTTGTATAATAGTATAGAAACTATAAAGCCAGAGCATTTTACTGTAACTAGACAGTTGTAAGTCCTTGTATAATAGTATAGAAACTATAAAGCCAGAGTCTTATACTGTAACTAGACAGTTGTAAGTCCTTGTATAATAGTATAGAAACTATAAAGCCAGAGTCTTATACTGTAACTAGACAGTTGTAAGTCCTTGTATAATAGTATAGAAACTATAAAGCCAGAGTCTTATACTGTAACTAGACAGTTGTAAGTCCTTGTATAATAGTATGGAAACTATAAAGCCAGAGTCTTATACTGTAACTAGACAGTTGTAAGTCCTTGTATAATAGTATAGAAACTATAAAGCCAGAGTCTTATACTGTAACTAGACAGTTGTAAGTCCTTGTATAATAGTATAGAAACTATAAAGCCAGAGTCTTATACTGTAACTAGACAGTTGTAAGTCCTTGTATAATAGTATAGAAACTATAAAGCCAGAGCATTTTACTGTAACTAGACAGTTGTAAGTCCTTGTATAATAGTATAGAAACTATAAAGCCAGAGTCTTATACTGTAACTAGACAGTTGTAAGTCCTTGTATAATAGTATAGAAACTATAAAGCCAGAGTATTATACTGTAACTAGACAGCTGTAAGTCCTTGTATAATAGTATAGAAACTATAAACCCAGAGTCTTATACTGTAACTAGACAGTTGTATATCCATGTGTAATAGTATAGAAACTATAAAGCCAGAGCATTTTACGGTACTAGACAGTTGTAAGTCCTTGTATAATAGTATAGAAACTATAAAGCCAGAGTCTTATACTGTAACTAGACAGTTGTAAGTCCTTGTATAATAGTATAGAAACTATAAAGCCAGAGCATTTTACTGTAACTAGACAGTTGTAAGTCCTTGTATAATAGTATAGAAACTATAAAGCCAGAGTCTTATACTGTAACTAGACAGTTGTAAGTCCTTGTATAATAGTATAGAAACTATAAAGCCAGAGTCTTATACTGTAACTAGACAGCTGTAAGTCCTTGTATAATAGTATAGAAACTATAAAGCCAGAGTCTTATACTGTAACTAGACAGTTGTAAGTCCTTGTATAATAGTATAGAAACTATAAAGCCAGAGCATTTTACTGTAACTTGATAGTTGTATATCGATGTATAATAGTATAGAAACTATAAAGCCAGAGCATTTTACTGTAACTTGATAGTTGTAAGTCTATGTATAATAGTAAAGAAACTATAAAGCCAGAGTCTTATACTGTAACTAGACAGTTGTAAGTCCATATATAATAGTATGGAAACTTTAAAGCCAGAGTCTTGTACTGTAAGTAGACAGCTGTAAGTCCATGTATAATAGTATAGAAACTATAAAGCCAGAGTCTTATACTGTAACTTGATAGTTGTAAGTCTATGTATAATAGTAAAGAAACTATAAAGCCAGAGTCTTATACTGTAACTAGACAGTTGTAAGTCCATGTATAATAGTATAGAAACTATAAAGCCAGAGTCTTGTACTGTAAGTAGACAGCTGTAAGTCCATGTATAATAGTATAGAAACTATAAAGCCAGAGTATTATACTATAACTAGACAGCTGTAAGTCCATGTATAATAGTATAGAAACTATAAAGCCAAAGTCTTATACTATAACTAGACAGTTGTAAGTCCATGTATAATAGTATAGAAACTATAAAGCCAAAGTCTTATACTATAACTAGACAGCTGTAAGTCCATGTATAATAGTATAGAAACTATAAAGCCAGAGCATTTTACTGTAACTTGATAGTTGTAAGTCTATGTATAATAGTATAGAAACTATAAAACCAGAGTCTTGTACTGTAAGTAGACAGCTGTAAGTCCATGTATAATAGTATAGAAACTATAAAGCCAGTGTCTTGTACTGTAAGTAGACAGCTGTAAGTCCATGTATAATAGTATAGAAACTATAAAGCCAGAGTCTTGTACTGTAAGTAGACAGCTGTAAGTCCATGTATAATAGTATAGAAACTATAAAGCCAGAGTCTTGTACTGTAAGTAGACAGCTGTAAGTCCATGTATAATAGTATAGAAACTATAAAGCCAGAGTCTTGTACTGTAAGTAGACAGCTGTAAGTCCATGTATAATAGTATAGAAACTATAAAGCCAGAGTCTTGTACTGTAAGTAGACAGCTGTAATTCCATGTATAATAGTATAGAAACTATAAAGCCAGAGTCTTGTACTGTAAGTAGACAGCTGTAAGTCCATGTATAATAGTATAGAAACTATAAAGCCAGAGTCTTGTACTGTAAGTAGACAGCTGTAAGTCCATGTATAATAGTATAGAAACTATAAAGCCAGAGTCTTGTACTGTAAGTAGACAGCTGTAAGTCCATGTATAATAGTATAGAAACTATAAAGACAGAGTCTTGTACTGTAAGTAGACAGCTGTAAGTCCATGTATAATATTATAGAAACTATAAAGCCAGAGTCTTGTACTGTAAGTAGACAGCTGTAAGTCCTTGTATAATAGTATAGAAACTATAAAGCCAGAGTCTTATACTGTAACTAGACAGTTGTAAGTCCTTGTATAATAGTATAGAAACTATAAAGCCAGAGTCTTGTACTGTAAGTAGACAGCTGTAAGTCCATGTATAATAGTATAGAAACTATAAAGCCAGAGTCTTGTACTGTAAGTAGACAGCTGTAAGTCCATGTATAATAGTATAGAAACTATAAAGCCAGAGTCTTATTCTGTAACTAGACAGTTGTAAGTCTATGTATAATAGTATATATATTATAAAGCCAGAGTCTTATACTGTAACTAGACAGCTTTAATTCTATGTATAATAGTATAGAAACTATAAAGCCAGAGTTCTATACTGTAACTAGACAGTTGTAAGTTCATGTATAATAGTATGGAAACTATAAAGCCAGAGTTCTGTACTGTAACTAGACAGTTTTAAGTCCATGTATAATAGTATGGAAACTATAAAGCCAGAGTTCTATACTGTAACTAGACAGTTTTAAGTCCATGTATAATAGTATAGAAACTATAAAGCCAGAGTCTTATTCTGTAACTAGACAGTTGTAAGTCCATGTATAATAGTATAGAAACTATAAAGCCAGAGTCTTATTCTGTAACTAGACAGTTGTAAGTCCATGTATAATTGTATAGAAACTATAAAGCCAGAGTCTTATTCTGTAACTAGACAGTTGTAAGTCCATGTATAATAGTATAGAAACTATAAAGCCAGAGTCTTATTCTGTAACTGGACAGTTGTAAGTCCATGTATAATCTGTAAATTGTCTGCACCTGACTCTTTTGTCATGGAAATTAGGAAACCAAGAGAAAATAAATGGATAAATATATAAAACGTAGTTAATAAATTTATCACATTATCTACAAACTTATGAATTATTGGGGGGGCAGGAGGGTGGTTTTACAAATCAAATATGACCCTATTCTATTTTTTATTTTTTTAGAATGCGCTTTCTTCTTTATTACATAGTGTACAAGTAAAGACTTTTTTATATATTTTTAGCCTTGGATTGAACGTGTATAATCACCAATGTGCGTCTTTTGCGATAAAACAATCATATCGACCTATGTGAGAATTGATGTTTCAATGATAAAGAAACAAATATGTTTTAAATATATTTGTAGATTAATTGTTTTAACATTTTGACAAATAGTAAAGTCGTTAGAATGTATGTAAGTATACTTCAAATCAAATCAAATCAAAATATCTTTATTTGTATCAGTACAGAGTTGTACATTAAATAGCGTCACTACATTTATTGTATAAACTAAATTAACTTATTACTAAGAACTAAAATATTCGTCCAAAGAATATAAAGATTTAGAAATAAGGTATGATTTAACCAGGGATTTAAAATTTACAGAGTCAAATTTATTTTTAATACTATAAGGTAGAGCATTTATAAACTTCGCACCCATTACTGAAGTTTTCTTTTTAAATAACTCTAGCCTGTGGTTGGGTACAACTATCGCCATTTTACCCCTTGTATTGTAAAAGTGTATGTCAGAGTGAGTTTCCACTTCACTGAAGTGGTCTCTAACATACATTATACAACTTAAAATATATAGGCCAAATACCGTTAATATTTGCAAACTTTGGAAATGACCCCTTACAGAATCAGTAGCTCTTAATTTTAAAATTATTCTGATTGCCTTTTTTTCCAGCATTAATATTTTGTTCAAATTTTGTAAAGAAGTGCTACCATAGACACATATGCCATAGGCTATATGTGACTGTATGTGAGCATGAAATATTAATTTTAATGTTGGTTCACTCCATAGGAGTGACATTCTTCTCAATGCAAACAAGCCTGAATTAATTTTTGAAATAATGTGATTTTAATGACTGCATCAGCTGAGACTACTGTCAATTAACAAACCTAGAAATTTCGTTTTATCAATGTTTTCAACTTTTTCCGTGCCGATATTGATATTTGGTTTAACCTGATTCTTATTTTGAACTGTAGAGAAGTGAATATATTTAGTTTTCCGAGGATTTAGTAACATTCCATTATTGCAGAAAAAGTTTTGAAATTTTGCCAACTCTAAGTTTGCTTCTCTCTCCAATTCACTGTCTGTTTTAGCTGACACTATTAAGTTTGAGTCGTCAGCATATAAGAACAGGCCTTTTGGAACACTTTGTACTTTAGTAAGCAATGAAAGCATACCTTTTAGATAACATAGAAAAAGAAGGGGTCCTAGGATTGACCCTTGTGGTACTCCGTGTTTAATTTGCTGAAATGTAGATAGCTTTTTTATAATTTTGTTTTCTTTTATATGAGTAATCTCAACTGATTGCTGTCTATTTTCAAGGTAAGATTTAAACCATTCTAAAGCAACTCCATTTATTCCAAGTGAACTTAGTTTTGATATTAAACGCGAATGTGACACACTGTCAAAAGCCCTAGACAGGTCCATGAAATGTCCAGCTACAACATATTTTTTATCAATTGAATCTATTATCATGTCTACGAAATTGACTAGTGCTGTAACCGTGGACCTGCCCTTACGGAAACCGTGTTGCTCATCATCAAATAAGTGGTTTTTTTTCCAAATAATCAACTAATTGTAAGTACATAGCTTTTTCAAACACCTTTGATATAGAAGGAAGGAGAGATATTGGGCGATAATTTTTTATGTCTGTTAAATCACCTTTTTTGAGAATTGGTATTATTTTGGATATTTTTAGTTGGTGTGGAAAAATGCCAGAAACAAATGAGGAATTAATTAAGTGGAGTAATGGTTTTTTTAGCTGGTTCTTTGCGGCTTTTATCAGTGACAGTGGCACCTCATCATAACCCGACGAACGTTTGTTTGGCAATGAGTCAATTATATTTATGACATTTTCTTCAATCAACGGGTTGCAATGGAATCGCGTGAGAAGATTATAAGAGAACTGACTGGTTCCGCTGGGTGCCAAATCCAAAATATCCGGACCATGCATCCCTTTTATCATTTCATCTATAATATTAATAAAATATTCATTAAAAATACTGGCTATGGTATCTGGATTGGATATTGATTTATTATTGATTCTCAGGACAATATTTTCTTTGCTGTCCAGATTAGAGTTCTTTTTTGTTTCTTTGTTGATAATGTTCCAAGTACTTTTAATTACGTTAACAGAATTTTTTATTTCATTGTCAAAATATTCTTTTTTTCTTTCGCTCAATTTAGCTGTATACATACGATTTTTTTCTTTAACAGCATTTTTTAAATTTGGATTCTTTGAAGCCCTAGCTATTTTATTTAGGTGTACTAAATTTTCTTTTTCATGTTTTAGTTCTATGGTTATCCATTCGACTTTTTTGTGTGAACTGGTTTTTTGTGTTTTAGGGAACACTAAATCAAAGTAAAACCGTAATATTCTATTAAAAGTATTGTACTTTTCATCTACTGTAGCATCATAAACCAATCTCCAATCCTCTTTCTTCAAAAGAGTTTTAAACAAATTTATATTTTTTTCAGAAAATGCTCTACCGATATATGTTAGTTTCTTATTATTCACAGGTGTACACTTAAGATTAAATATTTCCAATACTTTAATATGTTATGACAATACAAACAAAGCATATAAATATAGTTAATTTTGTGTCAGACTTCTCTGATTGCTTTATAAATACTAGTTAGTAAAAGATATGGATATTCACCCAACAGGGACGCAGAATTAAACGTTTTCAGGAAATATATTTTGATAAAAAACTCGTTTGCTCAGTTCACAGGAAATAAAGCCATGACTATGATTGCTACCGGAAATAGGATTTTCCATCCAACTGACTAAAAAGTAATTTACGTAAACTGCCAATGATACTGACTTGCTTAAACTTTCAACTTGTTCCTTAGCTACATAAGTTGAATAAACTGTTTTTTTACTAACAAAATTTACCAGTTATAATCAACATATTTATTTTCTTTAACAGTTGAATATCTACTCCAATATTTAATCTCATAAGTTTATTTTGAAATGAGGTTTTATTATTTCCTCTTTAATTATTTTGCGTTTATAAACATAAAGATTCACTCCATTTATTAGGCTATCAATGTAATTTTAGTGCTACAGTAATATAAAGTGTCTGACTGAAGTTATCTAAGTATATAGTCATAATCATTTATTGCTTTTGACAGTTTTTACAGTTGTATAAGCTAACAAAATACATTTACACAATTTATATAAATATTGTATATTTATTCATTTATTTAAAGTTTACAAGCTGTTAGTAATGCGTGACCTTGCCAAGCTTGGAAAAGCTTGTCGGCAATGACCACAATATGGAACGTATGATTATAATATTTCAAAAGTAGTATACAGTATATAGGTGGTTTAGGGTAGTTACTTATTCAGTATCTGTGATTTAGGAAACTTTACAAATTCAAAATGCGACTTATTTGTCTTGGTAGCAAGCTTCAACAGCTACAATAATCTAAACAACAATGAACCAACAAACAGTAACGGTGAAGATATGAATAAAAACAAATAACTAAACAATATCAAATAAATAAACCAAAACAAATAAATAACAGTACGAATAAATAAACATAACACATAAATAAGCAATAAAACCCCATTTAATACTAAAGCGAGCAATAAATTATAAATATGTACATTGATAAACAGAAGATGAACAATTTAGGAAAGAACTGCTGCCATACAAGTCTATTATAAAAAACATACGGTGTATTTTAGTGAAGTGAAGTGTAGTGCATGTGAAGTGAGGTGATTGCAAAATGAATTATGTGTTGTCAGAACTAGAACCAGGCCTAGGATTGTTGTATTACTATTTCAGGTTATTACGTTAGTATTTTCAGTACATTTTGTATAATAGGCCTAGGCCTAGTTAACATTCTTTTTAAATGACTTATGACTTGTTAATTCCTCAATTACGTTAGGCAATAAGTTGCATAGATAAGGAACTATGATGTTGGACAGTCCATGGCCATACACAGTGTTTGGTATAAGGATAATATATTTGATTATGTTTCTTGTATTGAAGTTCCTTCTGCGTACCGTCTTTTACTCTTTATTATCAAAGTATTTGGTAATTATTTTGAATACACCAAAGTATTTGGTAATTATTTTGAATACACAGAATCCCTTAGGTGTTAGATGATCCGCAAAACTATATTGTTCAAATGCATCTAGCCTTGTGCTCAGGTCTCTACCATGCAGGATCCTTAAACATCTATACTAAAGCTTATATTTATGTGACTGATTGCTGCTGATCCCCACACTGATATTCCATATCTAAAACGTGATTCAAAATGTGCTTAGTAAATAATTAGTTTTACTGGTTCCGAGACTTTGTGCCAGAGCTTATTTGTCATAGCAGTGCATGGGCATAGTTTGTTATGTAATTCTGTTACATGTTCATTCTATAAGAGTTTGTTATCAATAATTAGACCTAGTTTTTTGTACTATATTTACACTATCACATTGACATTGTTCCTGGTTGTGAAGATACTAGCATTCATGATATTTTATATCTATATTTCTCTCTGGTATTTCCATATTTTTAGGGAATATATGCATGAGACAGGTTTTATATTTATTAATTATTAATACCGTATCATGTGTCCACTTTGAGAATATTTTGAAGTCCTTTTCCATTAGTAATGAACTGCAGTAATGAAGTCCTTGTGCTGAGATACCAAGCATGTTGCCATCATCAGCAAAGGTAACAATTTCGCAGTTTTTTATTTTATTTAAAATTAAATTTAAGTAAGTAATGAAGAGTGCTGGACCTATCTGGCTTCCTTGAGGCACACCATACTTTGTATATCTTTCTTCACTATCTGTACATACATCTTATCTATACCTAAAAATTGTCTATCCTCAAGGAAGCTCTTAAACTATTCTAGGTAGGGACCCCTCACACCTATGCTATACATAGAGTCTACTATTTGCTTGTGTTCGATAGTGTCAAATATTTTTGAAAAATCTATAAATATACATAAACTATGACATCTATTATTCATTCCATGATTCAAAAGATTTCTAAAGTCTTCTAGGGCGTATTCTGTACTGCGGCCCCTTCTAAATCCATATTGTCTATTACTGAATATATTCAGTATATTATTTTCTGTTAGATATTTGTTCAAATAATCCAGTATATATTTTTCAACAATCTTTTCTATGGCAGGCATGATAGCAATGGGGCGATAGTTTTCAAATTCCTTCTTACTTTTACTTTTATAGATTGGCAGTATTATAGATTATTTCAAACTACTTGGGAAACTACCCTGGGCTATTGACTGATTAATAAGTCTAGCCACAGGTACACTTATTTTTTCTGCAACTGCCTTAGCATCTTTCATTCTTATTTTGTTTATACCTGGTGATTTGTTCGAATTGATTTCCTCAATTATATTTCTAATCTTTTCAGGTGTTGCTCTAGGTATGTAAAGCCTGCAGTTGAATCCACTACTTTGGTTTATTTATTTGTTTCCAACGAATATCAACAATTTTTATATTTGAATGTCTTACAACAAATAACATCACATAAACAAATTTTATACTTTGGTTGCTGTTTTCAGAACAATGTGTTTCTCCTGTCAGATACTTGCAACTATGCTTGAGACTTTCTGCTCCCACAACAACGTACTGAGAAAAGCCATTTACAACTTCCATTTTATTCATAAGTTTACCCATAGCCACATCGATTGCTCTGTCGACACCGTTCATTTTTCGTCTACCCAGCAAATAGTTAACATTATCCTATACCTTTTTGGTGTTATTTTTGTTTCCTTCAAAATATAGTTCTATAATAAGCAATTTTTTCTTTTTCTAATTGCACTATTCAATCTATTTCTTAGTTGCTTGTACAAGTTTCGATTTCTATAGTTTGCGGGTCCCTTTTCTATACCCTAAACATTCTGTCTTTTTCCTTTATTAGGCTTATTAGTTCTTGATTCATCAATTCTTTTACAGGCCATCTCATATAGGCATTATCACTTTGCTTTCTTTTCCCCCTTTTTTATTTAACTTATAATAATAGTTTAATAAATGTATAAATAGATATCACTATCTTGACGATAACATAACATATGACAAGTTATATTAATACACCCAAGTGTATCACTATTTTCAATTGAAATATTAGATTCCTGATAGTCTTTAATACTTTAAAATATTAAGAGAAAAAATATTGTTCGCAAGTTCGTAACGGCAGAAGTGTTTTAAAATACTAAATCAGAGTGAAATTATAATTATATATATATATATATATTTATATATTTATAATTTTACTCTGATTTAGTATGTATTAAACCAATTCATGTTACGATAGGTTAAATGTGTAAGTCTATGGATCTAATGCTAACCACGTTTCCAATAAGGTATTGAACAAACAAAATAAAAATACAAGTTCAATATTAACAATTGCTTGGAGTCAATCATGCACATAAACCCGCTACTAATAGCTCCCAAGAGCAGTTCAGGGTCGTCTAGGGCCGCAGTGTCCAGGGCAGTGGGCCGAACAGTACAATTATATGGTCCAGAGAGTAGCAAGCAACAGAAAATCAAGAATCATTCCGTATACAAACACGTATACTGTGGAAAATCACTATAGTTATAATAGGTGAAGGAGCCTAGTGGTAGATACCAGGTCGGTGAGTCAGACAATCGCATTCTGGGCGGTGCAGAGAAGTACGGCCGACGACTATGATAGATTTAAGTACCTAAATCTAAAACTAAATTTTGCTGGGATTTTTACCAAATTATGTGTTTAAGTAAATGGAACATCATATTAACTAAGGGTATCATCAATTAACGTAAATGAATCAGTGTATTCTTATATGGCCTCGGTCAGGAAAAATGTTTAAGCGAGTTAGCCACAAGAAACCATTGTTTTGTGATAGTTTCAACTTTCTATGCTATAAGGGCTTCAGTATAATGTCTGGTGTCTGGAATGCAAATTATTCATACTTTTTTAAATAAATATTTTCGGACTACTTTAAAGCTCCACCTAATGTCAAACTGTTTGTTACGCAATGACATTTCCAATAATTATAACTCTTTGTTATTCAGAGACATGATCCTCTTATTTTTAGGAAAATATTAGTACTATTTCAAATATTAAATGTGGTAACAAAATCCTTTAATACTGAAACTCGAAGTTACTTCACTAGTGCTGAAGAAAAGATATACTCCGTAGACGAAGAACTAGTTATAAATGTGTGTAACCATTACTTTATTATTGGACCATTAGTAGTAAATAATAGGAATTTAACAAAATATTTGTTAAATATCACTCTAAAAGTTTAGTAGGAGTTCCCTTTAGTAGAAGGTGTGTGACACACACAGACACACACACATACCTAGACCTAGAAGACAGATGTCAGTGGACATTCATACCGTGCTGTATCCCATTACTGAGGTCTATTTGGCCAGTGGTGAGCCTCCCCAGTGTTTATGGCCGGAACTAATTGTGTGTGAATACCACCCATTTAATGTTGACTGTCTTTCTGATGATATAGTTAACCGTTATTACATCAAGAATGTATGTATATAAGCATTTGTTTGGTGAATAAAAAGTAACATTTCACGAGATCGAGCTAATGAGTTTATGTTTTGTTTTATTGTTGGGATATGACGATGTTCCAAGGTCAAACAACCACGACTTATATATTTTGAAGACCACACATTCAACCTAAAAGAGCACAAATAATAAACATGAACTATTTGCGAAATGTAAATCAGCCTTAGATTTGTGCTGAATGGAACGTGTACGTTTGAACTTGATGTTCTTGGATACAATTCATGTCCAATAACAGTAGATGTACAGATATATTTACAGGCCTATGACTAACGTCGATCTTAAAACCTATCTTTATTAGCGTGACAAAACTCCCAGGTGCGTACGTATTGATGTGAATATGTTACTTATATTTTCTAATTTAGTGCTAAAACACATGATTATATGTGATATTTATATCTTGTTTACTTTTTATACAATATAAACATTTAGTTGATTAAAGCCTAATTTCCAAAAGGTTAATAATAAATTTCAATATAATCAACTAAACTGTGAAATGTTATCTCAGTGGACAAATCTTTTAAAACCTCATAGGTTTGATGCACATCCAGATTCTAACACTTCAGAAAAGGAATGGACTTATTGGATACTGACTTTTGAAAACTACCTTGAAGATTCAAAAGTTGAATAAGATAAGAAGGTATGGATTAATTTTATTTCAATTTCAAACTATGAATATATTGCTGATTGTACCACATATGAAGCAGCAAAAGAAACTCTTCAGAATATTTTTGTGAAACAAAAAAGTGAAGTATTTGCAAGATATTTACTGGCAACTAGGAAACAACAAAAAACTGAAACTATAGACCAGTATGCTCAAGCATTGCACTTATTAAGTAGAGACTGTAATTTTGCTGCAGTATCTGCTGTTTCTAATCGTGATGACTCTATTCGGGATTCTTCTATTAGTGCAATATTGTCATCTGAAATAAGACAAAGACTTTTGGTAAATGACACTCTTACATTAAAAGTGGTAAAAGTGTACTAGCCTACATATACAAAAGGCTAGGTATATGGAATCTGGTCAGAAACAAGCATAGTATCACGAATGTAAAATGGATAATCTTAATGTAATTAATAATATTGAGAAACACAATAATACATTGGAACACAAAAATTCAATTAGATTTTAATGTTGGTTTTTTGGATCTAATAATAGACACACTCAAGATGAATGCCCTGCGAGAAACTCATATTGTAGCGCATGTGGGAAGTTCGGACATTATGCGTGCATTCTTTATTATGTACAAACTGAAAACCCCATGAACACATAATCAAGCATAACTGACGTTTGGCATGTAGTGCACTTCCAACTTGATTAAACACCGAGGTTGATGGCAAATCGTAATTAAGAAAATTGCTAGAAGTTTGTAAGGTATTTCCAGAATTATTTGTAGAAGTTGTTTGCAAAGTATTATTACAAGTCATAAGATTTGTTTCATTGTTTGAATCAAGATCTGTATTTTCAATTTCAGCTTCATAGCATGTTTCAGTATCTTGGGATTCATTTAAATTCGGTATTGGAAGTCAGCGATTAGATGATATGAACGTGAACCCCACCTACTAGTGTTCCTGAGGGTATTCCACCGATCTAGTAAGAACGAACCTCTTGTTGAAGGAGTCGAATTAGTTGAGACTAACATTAACTACGCAATAGTGATCCGTAGTAGTGGCAGAGAACCAACAGTTGCTCTTAAACATCTGGCCCCTAGAGGACAGGTTAATTTAGTACACATGCCAAGCACTAATGATTCAGTGTTACAAGAATCTTCAGATCCATCTACTAGTCCAACAACTTCAAGGTCATCTAGAGAAGGTAGATAAAGACACGTCTACTAGCCCAACAATTTCAAGGTCATCTAGAGAGGGCAGATAAAGACACGTCTTCTAGCCCAACAATTTCAAGGTCATCTAGAGAAGGTAGATAAAGACACGTCTACTAGCCCAACAATTTCAAGGTCATCTAGAGAGGGTAGATAAAGACACGTCTTCTAGCCCAACAACTTCAAAGTCATCTAGAGAAGATAGATAAAGACACGTCTACTAGCCCAACAACTTCAAAGTCATCTAGAGAGGGTAGATAAAGACACGTCTTCTAGCCCAACAACTTCAAAGTCATCTAGAGAGGGTAGATAAAGACACGTCTTCTAGCCCAACAACTTCAAAGTCATCTAGAGAGGGTAGATAAAGACACGTCTTCTAGCCCAACAACTTCAAAGTCATCTAGAGAAGATAGATAAAGACACGTCTACTAGCCCAACAACTTCAAGGTCATCTAGAGAAGGTAGTATATTCTAGATGACCTTGCATAGGTCGAACACGTCTACAATATTCTCAATAGCACGCTTCGACATATCTAAGACTATGTAGTGAGCAAAAGTTAAAATGGGAAGAATGATGTGAATATTACATATGTTACTTATATTTTCTAATTTAATGCTAAAACACAAGCTTATATTTAATATTTCTATCTTGTTTATTTTTTATACAATGTAAATATTTTGTTGATTAAACCCTAATTTCCAAAAGGTTTATAATTCATAGGAACGAGAGGTAACCCATGGTTAGTGATCTACAATTAACTAAATAGTTTTATTGATTCAAATTACTATCTAAATTATAGTGTCACTTAAAAGAACTAATTACATGTTAGTATGGACTCATTACCAACTGAGCTTTAGTATGGACACCTATGAAACCATGAGTATGGTATATACCTACTACTAACTCATGAAATGCCTTGATGAATTCTAATTATTATAATCAATGGATAAAGATAAAAAACCGAAAGTACTAACAAACAAAGTAAATTAAATTAATGAAACTAAATTAATGCCATGATAAACTAAATTAATGAATGTAATAATGAAGTAATTACTTGAATGAGTGTAGTAACAAGGTGGTTGTTGATCAGTTAAAACACACAGTTAGCACAATTAGAGGAAATAAAACAACACAAAATTAGTTTAACGTATCCAAACTGTGGAACGGTGAACAGTAGCCAATAATCAGGTTTATGGATCCTTTATATTTCCGCTGAAAATAAGTATTAATCCATATTTATATTACATTTTTAACTGCACAAAGGGGTAGTCCGCAGCTAGATACAGTTTTCGCACTCGTTACAAGAAACTCAAGTGTTTTAATCATATTTTTCATTTTTGTAACTCGATTATTAATCAAAGGATTTTCCTGTTTTTGTTCTTTATCTTCCAAGTGTAGATTAAAGTGTAATAGTAGAGAAGGAAGGCCCATTCCATTACCTGTTTCCTCATTGGAATATTTCATATTTACCCTTTGCACTTGAAACCAAGCCCTCTTCACTGAGAGCGTGAATGGGCAGTCATCCAGCTCCACTCACTTTGACTAATGGACTGTCAAAAACACACTTTGTAGTATCACATCTCACTGAGTAATAATACACGTACAACTTTTACCATTAAAGTCATCCATGAACGTACAGGTGTTACAGATTTATATAATGTCAATAACGAACACGTTATGTTAAACAAAACGGAAAACATAATTTTTTATTTTATAACAATTGATATTGTAATGAAATATATTTCAATGTTACAAGGTTACTGTATTTTGACTTAAATAACACCATAGTGTTTCTAATAATTCTGTGTAAATCAATAAAAACGCTATAACTGGTTTGGACAAATTTTCTACATACATTTTACATCTAACGATTTTTAACTGTGAATTCTATTTTTGTTCTTTAAATAAATTTTGGAAAAATATGTACTAATTTGCATCTGATTATCATGTTGTATTGTTAGGTTATGACTTATATTTTCATAAGCAGTTTTTTGACTTAGTAATTGAATCAAATACTTATTCAACAAATCAAATCAAAAGTAAGACTTAGTAATATTGAATCAAATGGAAACAATGAAAGATTACATACAAGAGTTTTATTATTTAAATATTGTATAGCCTTAAAATTGGAACTAATAAATACAAAGGTAATCCTATAAAAAAGCATGTTCAAAAATAATGTTGATTTTAATGAATATTTTTTTACACATAAAATCTTAAATAATTATATTTATAGAGCATTGTAACACCTGATTGACAAAAGAGGTGTCTTAGTAGTCGGTACTATAACTGTACAAACACAACTAATAGTTGACAAACATTATTGACGATCGGGCTTGGTTATCATGCTACCCCAATATATAACGAAGTACTAACTGATTGTTACCAGAGGTGTTTTAGTAGTCAGTACTATAACTGTACAAACACAACTAATAGTTGACAAACATTATTGACGATCGGGCTTGGTTATCATGCTACCCCAATATATAACGAAGTACTAACTGATTGTTACCAGAGGTGTCTTAGTAGTCGTTACTATAACTGTACAAACACAACTAAGAGTTGACAAACATTATTGACGATCGGGCTTGGTTATCATGCTACCCCAATATATAACGAAGTACTAACTGATTGTTACCAGAGGTGTCTTAGTAGTCGTTACTATAACTGTACAAACACAACTAATAGTTAACAAACATTATTGACGATCGGGCTTGGTAATCATGCTACCCCAATATATAACGAAGTACTAACTGATTGTTACCAGAGGTGTTTTAGTAGTCAGTACTATAACTGTACAAACACAACTAATAGTTGACAAACATTATTGAAGATCGGGCTTGGTAATCATGCTCCTATAATATAAACCGAAGTACTAACCGGTTGGTAACAGAGGTGTCATAGTAGTCGGTACTATAACTGTACAAACACAACTAATAGTTGACAAGCATTAATGACGATCGGGCTTGGTAATCATGCTACTCCAATATACATAAACTGAAATACTAACCGGTTGGTAACATAGGTGTCATAGTAGTCAGTACTACGTATAAATGTACAAACACAACTAATAGTTTACAAACATCATTGATGATCGGGCTTGGTAATCATGCTACTCCAATATATACCGAAGTACTAACTGGTTGGTACCAGAGGTGTCTTAGTAGTCGGTACTATAACTGTAAAAACACAACTAAGAGTTGACAAACATTATTGACGATCGGGCTTGGTAATCATGCTACTCCAATATATAACGAAGTACTAACTGATTGTTACCAGAGGTGTTTTAGTAGTCAGTACTATAACTGTACAAACACAACTAAGAGTTGACAAACATCTTTGATGATCGGGCTTGGTAATCATGCTACTCCAATATATACCGAAGTACTAACTGGTTGGTACCAGAGGTGTCTTAGTAGTCGGTACTATAACTGTAAAAACACAACTAAGAGTTGACAAACATTATTGACGATCGGGCTTGGTAATCATGCTACTCCAATATATACCGAAGTACTAACTGGTTGGTACCAGAGGTGTCTTAGTAGTCAGTACTATAACTGTAAAAACACAACTAAGAGTTGACAAACATTATTGACGATCGGGCTTGGTAATCATGCTACTCCAATATATACCGCAGTACTAACTAGTTGGTACCAGAGGTGTCTTAGTAGTCGGTACTATAACTGTACAAACACAACTAAGAGTTGACAAACATCATTGATGATCGGGCTTGGTAATCATGCTACTCAAATATATACCGCAGTACTAACTGGTTGTTACCAGAGGTGTTTTAGTAGTCAGTACTATAACTGTACAAACACAACTAATAGTTGACAAACATTATTGAAGATCGGGCTTGGTAATCATGCTCCTATAATATAAACCGAAGTACTAACCGGTTGGTAACAGAGGTGTCATAGTAGTCGGTACTATAACTGTACAAACACAACTAATAGTTGACAAGCATTAATGACGATCGGGCTTGGTAATCATGCTACTCCAATATACATAAACTGAAATACTAACCGGTTGGTAACATAGGTGTCATAGTAGTCAGTACTATAACTGTACAAACACAACTAATAGTTTACAAACATCATTGATGATCGGGCTTGGTAATCATGCTACACCAATATAAACCGAAGTACTAACTGGTTGGTAACAGAGGTGTCTTAGTATTCAGAACTATAACTGTACAAACACAACTAATAGTTGACAAATATTATTGATGATCGGGCTTGGTAATCATGCTACTCCAATATACATAAACCAAAATACTAACCGGTTGGTAACAGAGGTGTCATAGTAGTCGGTACTATAACTGTACAAACACAACTAATAGTTGACAAGCATTATTGACGAACGGGCTTGGTAATCATGCTACTCCAATATACATAAACCGGAATACTAACCGGTTGGTAACAGAGGTGTCATAGTAGTCAGTACTATAAATGTACAAACACAACTAATAGTTGACAAATATCATTGACGATCGGGCTTGGTAATCATGCTACTCCAATATATACCGAAGTACTAACAGGTTGGTACCAGAAGTGTCTTAGTAGTCAGTACTAAACTGTAAAAACACAACTAATAGTTTACAAACATCATTGATGATCGGGCTTGGTAATCATGCTACTCCAATATATACCGAAGTACTAACTGGTTGGTACCAGAGGTGTCATAGTAGTCAGTACTAAACTGTAAAAACACAACTAATAGTTTACAAACATCATTGATGATCGGGCTTGGTAATCATGCTACTCCAATATATACCGAAGTACTAACAGGTTGGTACCAGAGGTGTCTTAGTAGTCAGTACTAAACTGTAAAAACACAACTAATAGTTTACAAACATCATTGATGATCGGGCTTGGTAATCATGCTCCTATAATATAAACCGAAGTACTAACCGGTTGGTAACAGAGGTGTCATAGTAGTCGGTACTATAACTGTACAAACACAACTAATAGTTGACAAGCATTAATGATGATCGGGCTTGGTAATCATGCTTTTCCAATATAAACCGAAGTACTAAATGGTTGGTAACAGAGGTGTCTTAGTATTCAGTACTATAAATGTACAAACACAACTAATAGTTGATAAATATCATTGACGATCGGGCTTGGTAATCATGCTACTCCAATATATACCGAAGTACTAACCCGTTGGTACCAAAGGTGTCTTAGTAGTCAGTACTATAACTGTACAAACACAACTAATAGTTGACAAATATCATTGACGATCGGGCTTGGTAATCATGCTACTCCATTACACACCGAAGTACTAACTGGTTGGTAACAGAGGTGTCTTAGTATTCAGTACTATAAATGTACAAACACAACTAATAGTTGATAAATATCATTGACGATCGGGCTTGGTAATCATGCTACTCCAATATATACCGAAGTACTAACCCGTTGGTACCAAAGGTGTCTTAGTAGTCAGTACTATAACTGTACAAACACAACTAATAGTTGACAAATATCATTGACGATCGGGCTTGGTAATCATGCTACTCCATTACACACCGAAGTACTAAACGGTTGGTACCAGAGGTGTCATAGTAGTCGGTACTATAACTGTACAAACACAACTAGTAGTTGACAAACATCACTGATGATCGGCCTTGGTAATCATGCTACTCCAATATAAACCGACGTACTAACTGGTTGGTACCAGAGGTGTCTTAGTAGTCAGTACTATAACTGTACAAACACAACTAATAGTTTACAAACATCATCGATGATCGGGCTTGGTAATCATGCTTTTCCAATATAAACCGAAGTACTAAATGGTTGGTAACAGAGGTGTCTTAGTATTCAGTACTATAAATGTACAAACACAACTAATAGTTGATAAATATCATTGACGATCGGGCTTGGTAATCATGCTACTCCAATATATACCGAAGTACTAACCCGTTGGTACCAGAGGTGTCTTAGTAGTCAGTACTATAACTGTACAAACACAACTAATAGTTGACAAATATTATTGATGATCGGGCTTGGTAATCATGCTACTCCAATATACATAAACCGAAATACTAACCGGTTGGTAACAGAGGTGTCATAGTAGTCGGTACTATAACTGTACAAACACAACTAATAGTTGACAAGCATTATTGACGATCGGGCTTGGTAATCATGCTACTCCAATATACATAAACCGAAATACTAACCGGTTGGTAACAGAGGTGTCATAGTAGTCAGTACTATAAATGTACAAACACAACTAATAGTTGACAAATATCATTGACGATCGGGCTTGGTAATCAAGCTACTCCAATCTATACCGAAGTACTAACAGGTTGGTACCAGAGGTGTCTTAGTAGTCAGTACTATAACTGTACAAACACAACTAATAGTTTACAAACATCATTGATGATCGGGCTTGGTAATCATGCTACTCCAATATAAACCGACGTACTAACTGGTTGGTACCAGAGGTGTCTTAGTAGTCAGTACTATAACTGTACAAACACAACTAGTAGTTGACAAACATCATTGATGATCGGGCTTGGTAATCATGCTACTCCAATATATACTGAAGTACTAACTGGTTGGTAACAGAGGTGTCTTAGTAGTCAGTACTATAAATGTACAAACACAACTAATAGTTGACAAATATCATTGACGATCGGGCTTGGTAATCATGCTACTCCAATATATACCGAAGTACTAACTGGTTGGTACCAGAGGTGTCTTAGTAGTCAGTACTATAACTATACAAACACAACTAGTAGTTGACAAACATCATTGATGATCGGGCTTGGTAATCATGCTACTCCAATATATACCGAAGTACTAACTGGTTGGTACCAGAGGTGTCTTAGTAGTCAGTACTATAACTGTACAAACACAACTAGTAGTTGACAAACATCATTGATGATCGGGCTTGGTAATCATGCTACTCCAATATATACTGAAGTACTAACTGGTTGGTACCAGAGGTGTCTTAGTAGTCAGTACTATAACTGTACAAACACATCTAGTAGTTGACAAACATCATTGATGATCGGGCTTGGTAATCATGCTACTCCAATATATACCGAAGTACTAACTGGTTGTTAACCGAGGTGTTTTAGTAGTCGGTACTATAACTGTACAAACACAACTAATAGTTGACAAACATTATTGATGATCGGGCTTTGTAATCATGCTACTCCAATATATACCGAAGTACTAACTGGTTGTTAACCGAGTTGTCTTAGTAATCGGTACTATAACTGTACAAACACAACTAATAGTTGACAAACATTATTGATGATCGGGCTTGGTAATCATGCTACTCCAATAAATACCGAAGTACTAACTGGTTGTTAACCGAGGTGTCTTAGTAGTCGGTACTATAACTGTACAAACACAACTAATAGTTGACAAACATTATTGATGATCGGGCTTTGTAATCATGCTACTCCAATATATACCGAAGTACTAACTGGTTGTTAACCGAGGTGTCTAAGTAATCGGTACTATAACTGTACAAACACAACTAATAGTTGACAAACATTATTGATGATCGGGCTTGGTAATCATGCTACTCCAATATATACCGAAGTACTAACTGATTGGTACCAGAGGTGTCTTAGTAGTCAGTACTAAACTGTAAAAACACAACTAATAGTTTACAAACATCATTGATGATCGGGCTTGGTAATCATGCTACTCCAATATATACCGAAGTACTAACTGGTTGGTACCAGAGGTGACTTAGTAATCAGTACTATAACTGTACAAACACAACTAATAGTTTACAAACATCATTGATGATCGGGCTTGGTAATCATGCTACTCCAATATATACCGAAGTACTAACAGGTTGGTACCAGAGGTGTCTTAGTAATCAGTACTATAACTGTACAAACACAACTAATAGTTTACAAACATCATTGATGATCGGGCTTGGTAATCATGCTTTTCCAATATAAACCGAAGTACTAAATGGTTGGTAACAGAGGTGTCTTAGTATTCAGTACTATAAATGTACAAACACAACTAATAGTTGATAAATATCATTGACGATCGGGCTTGGTAATCATGCTACTCCAATATATACCGAAGTACTAACCCGTTGGTACCAGAGGTGTCTTAGTAGTCAGTACTATAACTGTACAAACACAACTAATAGTTGACAAATATCATTGACGATCGGGCTTGGTAATCATGCTACTCCATTACACACCGAAGTACTAACTGGTTGGTAACAGAGGTGTCTTAGTAGCCAGTACTATAAATGTACAAACACAACTAATAGTTGACAAATATCATTGACGATCGGGCTTGGTAATCATGCTACTCCAATATATACCGAAGTACTAAACGGTTGGTACCAGAGGTGTCATAGTAGTCGGTACTATAACTGTACAAACACAACTAGTAGTTGACAAACATCACTGATGATCGGCCTTGGTAATCATGCTACTCCAATATATACCGAAGTACTAACTGGTTGGTACCAGAGGTGTCTTAGTAGTCAGTACTATAACTGTACAAACACAACTAATAGTTTACAAACATCATCGATGATCGGGCTTGGTAATCATGCTTTTCCAATATAAACCGAAGTACTAAATGGTTGGTAACAGAGGTGTCTTAGTATTCAGTACTATAAATGTACAAACACAACTAATAGTTGATAAATATCATTGACGATCGGGCTTGGTAATCATGCTACTCCAATATATACCGAAGTACTAACCCGTTGGTACCAGAGGTGTCTTAGTAGTCAGTACTATAACTGTACAAACACAACTAATAGTTGACAAATATTATTGTAGATCGGGCTTGGTAATCATGCTACTCCAATATACATAAACCGAAATACTAACCGGTTGGAAACAGAGGTGTCATAGTAGTCGGTACTATAACTGTACAAACACAACTAATAGTTGACAAGCATTATTGACGATCGGGCTTGGTAATCATGCTACTCCAATATACATAAACCGAAATACTAACCGGTTGGTAACAGAGGTGTCATAGTAGTCAGTACTATAAATGTAAAAACACAACTAATAGTTGACAAATATCATTGACGATCGGGCTTGGTAATCAAGCTACTCCAATATATACCGAAGTACTAACAGGTTGGTACCAGAGGTGTCTTAGTAGTCAGTACTATAACTGTACAAACACAACTAATAGTTTACAAACATCATTGATGATCGGGCTTGGTAATCATGCTACTCCAATATAAACCGACGTACTAACTGGTTGGTAACAGAGGTGTCTTAGTAGTCAGTACTATACATGTACAAACACAACTAATAGTTGACAAATATCATTGACGTTCGGGCTTGGTAATCATGCTACTCCAATATATACCGAAGTACTAACTGGTTGGTAACAGAGGTGTCTTAGTAGTCAGTACTATAAATGTACAAACACAACTAATAATTGACAAATATCATTGACGATAGGGCTTGGTAATTATGCTACTCCAATATATACCAAAGTACTAAACGGTTTGTACCAGAGGTGTCATAGTAGTCGGTACTATAACTGTACAAACACAACTAATAGTTGACAAACATCATTGATGATCGGGCTTGGTTATCATGCTACTCCAATATATACCGAAGTACTAACTGGTTGGTAACAGAGGTGTCTTAGTAGTCAGTACTATAACTGTACAAACACAACTAGTAGTTGACAAACATCATTGATGATCGGGCTTGGTAATCATGCTACTCCAATATATACCGAAGTACTAACTGGTTGGTACAAGAGGTGTCTTAGTAGTCAGTACTATAACTGTACAAACACAACTAGTAGTTGACAAACATCATTGATGATCGGGCTTGGTAATCATGCTACTCCAATATATACTGAAGTACTAACTGGTTGGTACCAGAGGTGTCTTAGTAGTCAGTACTATAACTGTACAAACACAACTAGTAGTTGACAAACATCATTGATGATCGGGCTTGGTAATCATGCTACTCCAATATATACCGAAGTACTAACTGGTTGTTAACCGAGTTGTCTTAGTAGTCGGTACTATAACTGTACAAACACAACTAATAGTTGACAAACATTATTGATGATCGGGCTTTGTAATCATACTACTCCAATATATACCGAAGTACTAACTGGTTGTTAACCGAGGTGTCTAAGTAATCGGTACTATAACTGTACAAACACAACTAATAGTTGACAAACATTATTGATGATCGGGCTTGGTAATCATGCTACTCCAATATATACCGAAGTACTAACTGGTTGTTAACCGAGGTGTCTTAGTAGTCGGTACTATAACTGTATAAACACAACTAATAGTTGACAAACATTATTGATGATCGGGCTTGGTAATCATGCTACTCCAATATATACCGAAGTACTAACTGGTTGTTAACCGAGGTGTCTTAGTAGTCGTTACTATAACTGTACAAACACAACTAATAGTTGACAAACATTATTGATGTTCGGGCTTGGTAATCATGCTACTCCAATATATACCGAAGTACTAACTGGTTGTTAACCGAGGTGTCTTAGTAGTCGTTACTATAACTGTACAAACACAACTAATAGTTGACAAACATTATTGATGATCGGGCTTGGTAATCATGCTACTCCAATTTATACCGAAGTACTAACTGGTTGTTAACCGAGGTGTCTTAGTAGTCGGTACTATAACTGTATAAACACAACTAATAGTTGACAAACATTATTGATGATCGGGCTTGGTAATCATGCTACTCCAATATATACCGAAGTACTAACTGGTTGTTAACCGAGGTGTCTTAGTAGTCGTTACTATAACTGTACAAACACAACTAATAGTTAACAAACATTATTGATGATCGGGCTTGGTAATCATGCTACTCCAATATATACCGAAGTACTAACTGGTTGTTAACCGAGGTGTCTTAGTAGTCGTTACTATAACTGTACAAACACAACTAATAGTTGACAAACATTATTGACGATCGGGCTTGGTAATCATGCTACTCAAATATATACCGCAGTACTAACTGGTTGATAACCGAGGTGTCTTAGTAGTCGTTACTATAACTGTACAAACACAACTAATAGTTGACAAACATTATTGACGATCGGGCTTGGTAATCATGCTACTCAAATATATACCGAAGTACTAACTGGTTGTTAACCGAGTTGTCTTAGTAGTCGTTATTATAACTGTACAAACACAACTCATAGTTGACAAACATTATTGATGATCGGGCTTGGTAATCATGCTACTCCAATATATACCGAAGTACTAACTGGTTGGTACCAGAGATGTCTTAGCCGTCGGTACAAACACAACTAATAGTTGACAAACATTATAGTGTTTTTCAGGTACCATATATTCATTTATGCTTAGTTAATGCAACCTCATTTCAGTCTGATTGGAATATAGTTTAATTGTGTTTTAACATTTTTTTCGTTGATATCGTGATCTTGGCAGCGCCTAATTGGTTATAGACCCTAATAATTTCACCCAGTTAACATTTTTTATATTTAGTAGATGTTCACATTGTTGTACCCTATTCTATGATATAGTTTAAAGTAGATAATTATTAATTTAGATATGTTTATTAGTTTAAGAACGTAGTTTTATAACATGTTTGTTTAGATGTAATTTAGTTTTTAGCACTTGAAAAAATACCAAATCGAAACGTTGTGATTGTTATTTTTCACGTAATGATGGCCAATGTTAAACAACAACCTTTGTCTTCATCAATGTCCAGGTGTGCCAGAACATAAATCTCACTTATATTAAACTAGTATTTTACTCTGTTAAACGTAATACGTCTAGTTTGCATCATTGGATTTATTTTTATTGCCTTTAAAATGAGGGGTCAAATGATAGGGGTTGGCAATTGAAAATTGTACTTGACCCTCTTTACCCCCCTTTAAAAAAGGGGGGCATGATTTTTAACAACTTTAAAAATTTTTTTAAATATGTTATATTAGGTATGGTAAAGGTCTCACATTTATATCTCAGACCGTTTGAACTATATCCAGGTGTGGCAGGACATAAAACTCACCCTGTATAGTTGAATAATTATAACTTTATTTGTTCATAAGAATAACATTATTATTTTAGTATATTTAAATTGATCGAAAATCTATTTATATATCAGTTAAATACAAGGTATTTTGAAAAATAATGCGGAATTTAAGAAATTATTTTTAAAATAAGAACACAAATCTTAAATAGTGAAATAGTGATCACATACACCAAGTTTCAGCTGTTAAGGAAATATTTCTAACCAAAAGAATTATTTTCTATCTCCTTTCAAAAACCACCAAAAATATTATTTCAAGAAGATCAACCACGATTTTATATTTTTTTAAATGAATGTTTATTTTTTTCGGGATCATAAGATCTGCCTCTCTGTTATGGCACTCTACTAGTACTAAGGCACTCTAGTCTCACCGCAGTAGGATGTACAGTGGTATGAAATTTTCTAATCCAAAAGGTATTTAAAAACCACTATTATACTTATTTAGATAACATGTATTATGTGATCAACGTTTTTTTTATCAAATATCTTAACATTCAGTTTGTAATGGATAGTAAAAAGTGCTCTACAATTTACATAGTTCCGCTGAGATAAGAGCTTTTATTTAGCTTTAACCAAGCAAGAAACTTTAAAATTCGTTTATTATGTGGTTTCCTCTGTTTAAGTAGGAGTTCAATGTAGGTGGGTGTAGGGAAAACGTTTCATTAGATACACGAATGTGAGATAAATACTGCTTACTTAACTACACCCTAAAAATACCAATTTTTGCGTATTTATAGAAAAATATACGATCAAAAAATGAATAGGTTTAAATAATAAATATATTTGTGAAATGTCTGAACAACATTAGATCGATAAATGATAAAACCTTTCAAGCACGATGTGTTTGACGGGAAAATGGAATATTCGTGTTTGCAAGCCGTACAATCCGATATTAACTTGTTCCAGTTTGTATCAGGTGTTATTCAGTTGCCAATATTAAGTGACAAAAATTCAGTTAAAAAATATGTAGTTTAAATTGTTTTCCTAGAATTTGTATTTTGTTGGAGGTTCTCCAAGAGTTCCACTTATACAGTAAATCTGAATAATGTCGCAATGGTCTTGGCGAGGCTTGGTTATGGCAATAGTTCTCACTGTTGAGAGACCTGTTTTTTTTTTTTTTTTTTTTTTTTTTTTATGTAGACTCCAAAAAAGTTATCGCCAATCACCTCTTTCTGCCATGTGCATACTTGCAACATTGTCCACTGCTGTCTCCCGATCACATCTTTCTGCCATGCGCATACTTGCATTATTGTCCACTGCTATCTCCTGATCACATCTTTCTGCCATGCGCATACTTGCAACATTGTCCACCACTATCTCCTGATCACATCTTTCTGCCATGCGCATACTTGCAACATTGTCCACCGCTATCTCCTGATCACATCTTTCTGCCATGCGCATACTTGCAACATTGTACACTGCTGTCCCCCGATAACCTCTTTCTGCCATGCGCATACTTGCAACATTGTCCACCGCTATCTCCTGATCACATCTTTCTGCCATGTGCATACTTGCATTATTGTCCACTGCTATCTCCCGATCACTCTTCCTAGATGATAGTCATGAGATCCTACGGAAATACGGTTACTAGAATACTGTTGGAACTTTAGCCTTAAAATGTATGAAGTATAAATAAGGCCGTTGGAGATTTAATCAAAGTAGTACTTCTTATTTCGGCCTCTGTTAATAAGTTTAAGGAGAACAATGTCCAACACTCTGCCTCCAAGAACTAGTATTCTCCGAAGTATGCCGAGATGCTCTCCCTGAAACACCAGTGAGAATTCCTGTGATCAAAGGATGGTAATATATGTTTCTAATTACCCGGAATCTAGGAAAGCTAGCTAATGAGTTTCCGACAGATACGAGGAAAGGTTTGTGAAAAACCATTAAACTTATGTTAAACAGTTTTTTAAATTGGTAGCGTAACATCTATTGGGATTGATTAAAATTTAACTATCGATTTAGTATTTTTTTCTAAATATATTAATTATATTATAGTTGAAGGTTAGGTTCTTAGTATGCATTTTAGTGCTAGCCAGAGTAAAAATAATATAGCTAAGAAAAAAATGCAAGTATACGATTTGTCCACATATATGCTGGTCCAATCAGCAGTGGACTCCGTATGTAGTTTTCTTCGTTATTCTCTGTCTCCTTTGAATTGATACTAAATATTTAGATGCTTTATTACAAATATAATCTTGTACAAGATAAATAAACAGGGTGTCCGGCTTCGACTGTCACATATTTTAGAGGATTGTTTGTCATGTCAATACAAGTAAATAGTACCATATAACAAGTGTCCTATTTCGATTCGCTCTCTGTGCGTTTTTTACAAAAATTTTAATATCTCAAATCCTTTGACATACAATACAATGAATTTTCGTATGACGTTTGATATTATTAACTTAATCTTTTTACATTTAATGTAAAAAGGCTTAATGTCTAGGATTATCGGTTTCAAAATGGTGGCTGTTAAAAAATGTCAAAGTCAAATATAAGAAAAAATAAACTTTTTTTTATTCAAAAATGTTAAGACATATGATTTATAGGCTACGTTATGTCAAATTCAACGATGTGCCATTTTTAAAGATTCTGTCGATAAATTACAGAGAAAACGTATTTTTTGTGCACTCAGATAACAATGCTAAAACGAGTAAAGAGTACTCAGGTAACAATGCTTTCAGTCACAAAAAATAAATTTTCTCTGTTATTTATTAACCCTCTTAAACTGGCATATCGTTGAATTTGGCTTAACGTAGTCTATAAATCATGTTTTTTTAACATTTTTGAAAAAAATTTTAATCAAAAAAGTTTTTTTGATATTTGACTTTGAAATGTTTAAACAGCCGCCATTTTAAAACGGATAATCTTAGACATTTAGCCTTTTTACATAAAATGTATCTTTGTACTTTCAACCTTCATATTGTTTTTCAATTGGTTTTTGAGATATTAAAATTTTTGTTAAGAACACATACAGACACACAGACAGAAAACGAATTGAGATACGACACATGTTTTATAGCATTATTTGCTTGTATTGACATGAGAAACAATCATCTTAAATATGCGACAGTCAAAGCTGGACACCTGGTGTATTCTTTTCGTAATTTAAATACCTAGTGAAATGTGTGTACCCTTTATACATACTATACGGATGATCTGAATGTAACCACCCGATATAAGTAGGTTGCGCGTAAGTTTTCTTCATGAGCAGTTTCTCTTAAACAACGATTCTGCACCAGAGTTCTTAGTCTTTCTTTCGGCTCGTCTACTTAAGTACTAAGGTTAACCTTTTTAACACGCACCTGCGAGATTTCTTTTCTCACCTCACGCAGTACTTTAATTATTTTTTCCAATATAGCAGTGTTTAGCCTTTCTTGCCCATAAAAAACTGAACTGAGTTAGTCATTTCGGTTGAAAGAATTTCGAGGGTTTGAAATAATCCTCTGTCCCTAGAATGTCCAGTTGCACCGGCGGTCATATCTGGGTCTCTTCAGGTAGAACGCTTAGCTTCCCCCAGACACGAAACTTCCATGCCTGCATTTTCTTTAGCAATGACAAAAAATGTCAACAATGGGTGTATGTATGATTGGTGTAGATGATGGTTACCGATATCAAACTAGAATTCACTCAGAGTTAATTGTGAACAAGATTTAAATTTAATAGTGCAACTTTCTAAAACAAAGAAAGTTTTTTTATAATGATTACCAAACCAAAAGTACAAAACCAAAGAATAGCCGTATGTAGTTCTTATAAGAGAGGTTTACGGTAGATTATCATTTCATCTGGTAAACACGTCGATAACTTAGGCCTTTAACATTTACACTATCATTTCTGTAGTTTATTATAATAGACTCAACTATAATACTGATCGCTTTAATTGATTCTAATTTATTAGACAAAGTTTAATTCTTTTAATAAATGTATTTAGCAAAAACATGATTTCTAAAAAAAAGTATGATAATACGGAAGAGACAGGAAGATGCGATTCCAAAATCAGTAGAAAGTGTAGTTTTAAATAACAGTTTTAATAAATAATGATAGTAGATTTAAATAATATAACCAATACATTTTGTACAGTATGAAAATTAAGGAAAGAATAAAGTAATTATTTTATTTCCTTTAATACTGTGTAAGATATGTCGTTATGCATGCTACTACATTGATGTATTTGCTAACACATAAATACATTTGTAACGTAAATAAACAATCTGTTACATTACGCCGATTTAAACTGACCCTGGCCCGGTGCAACTGGACACTAGTCCAAAGGGCTCCAAATGACCACCGGTGCAACTGGACACTGTCCCACAGGGCACAAAATGACCACCGGTGCAACTGGACAATAGTCCAAAGGGCTCCAAATGACCACCGGTGCAACTGGACACTGTTCCACAGGGCACAAAATGACCACCGGTGCAACTGGACACTGTACCACAGGGCTCCAAATGACCATCGGTACAACTGGACACTGTTCCACAGGGCTCCAAATAACCACCGGTGCAACTGGACACTGTTCCACAGGGCTCTAAATGACCACCGGTGCAACTGGACATACTAATAAGAACTAGTCCTTGACGCCGGTGCAACTAGACAAACGCCTTTCAAACACTTAGATTTGTGCCGTCTGCATATTTCGATCATCTCCCTCGGACAACTCAGACTTTCTCCGTGTTTAATTTAACTACTCGTATGTTCTGTGTTTCCATTTCAGCGTTCCTTGTCGTCTACGGCTGTTTAGCCATTCTTGCTACTTACTTCCTAAGTATGGCTGGCTGCTAGTTTAGTTTGGGTAAGTGTTCGTATTATTTCACTTTTGTAATAGATTTGGTTAAAAATATTGTTTATTGATCTTTCTTGTTCTCTTTTGTGTGTGGTTTCAATAACTAATAAAGCTGTTGTCTGTTTGTGAACATGTATTTATTTTTAGCAGGTCTAAGTTAGGCCCATGTGCCGACGTAATTGTGATCATGTATTTCTATTTATTATATTATTTTGTCCTGTTAGAACTGATTTTTAGATATAATTTAATTTTGTATTTTTTCTAACATAATTGTTTTATAGTAAAGTATTCATTTTCATTTTTCAATAACTTGTCCTATCTCACTTGCTAGGTCTAGTGATCTTTCATGATTTGCCGGACACGGCAGGATTTTAGTAATGTAATGCTGAGTTATCAAAATTATTATTATCTTTGTTAATTTTTGCTCAATTAATTTGGTAAACAGTTGTACTTTGTCTTTTTGTTACTTTAGGTAAAACTTAGTTTGGTATTTATACAGTTCCTGTTCCTCTTCATTTTATTTAACAAATTTTACATTTTAAATATTATGGCTGCACTTGTTAGTATACAAATATTTGTCTTTTTTTTAATCTCGCCCCTTTATGTATTTATTTTGTTATCTTGCTTTTTTGGAGCCGGACTAAAATATATTTTGTACTGTGCTATTACTTTAGCCCTGGCTGCGGAGTCGGAGAGTGTTGGACGGGCACCTGCATGGCTATTGACTGCGTTTTCCTGTAGGCACAGTGTGGAACCTTCGGGCTTGGACTAGACTCTACTCTGCGTCCCAGAGAGGCAGCCACTTATTCACCCTTTCCGCACTGTCCATCCAACGGTCTCCAGGTTGAAGACATGCAGGCGACCCACAAACCCAGTTTATTATCCGACTCTTCTGGCCTCCATTTTAGAACTTTCCAAAGAGTTTCGTCCTCCTGAGTCCGCACCGGCACTCAGGCACCCTTCGCACCCACCTTCAATGGGTCCAGCGATGTTTTGATAGTGCGAAGGTGGGTTGCAAATTGTATCAGGATGTGGTTCTGCTTGCCTCTGCTATGCAAAAGTAAAAAAGTAAAAATCTAAAAAAAAGAGGGTTGTTGAAAAGAAGTTGTTGTATTCGGGGGTGGGGGTGGGGCTTGTAAAAATGAAAACAAACAAAAATATTGTAAAGGGACAGTAAGGCTTTCTCAAGCCGAGTTTGTTGGTTGTGTAAAAAAAACTAGTAAAAAGTTAAATGGTTGCACTGGCCCAGGAGGGATTTGATGTTTTTGTATTGTAGGTTTTTGTTTTTCAGTGTTTTGTGTCACCTGTTTATGTGAAGAAGGTACACCAATTGACTTACGTTCTTCAGTGGTTAACAGTGACATTTTCTATTTCGTAGCAAGATCTACCTACATTTTTAGATTTTATTTTAATTTTATTCAGTTTATATTTTGGGGGGGTTATTTCTAGTTATTTCTTTCAAAGAACGGGGTTCTCGGGTAATTTTTCACTTTGCGTTGCTTATTAGGAGCCGCTCAGTATGGCCCGCTGGATTTCGGTGTAATTAATAATTCAAATCTTTCGTGTAGGTTTTTTTAACTTGTACAAATTGGCCTAACCTTCCAAATTTCTTTTGTTGCCCGAGGTCCCGTACAGTTTAGCTGCCTTATACAAATTAATATTACCTCTTTGTATTTTTTGTAGTACTGTATAGTTTTATTTGTCGTTATTGTTATTATTTATTTATATGTTTATGCCATGTGTTGTTAATTGTTATATATTTGTTAATGTTGCATATTTTTCAGATATATATATATAATGCTCTAAAATGTTTTATATTAGGCTTAACCTATTTTTTATTTACGTTACATTGAAACTTTAGTTTTGTTGATATTTGTTGAACTTGTTTTCTCTTTTTATTTATATTTTATTGCCTCAAAGCCAATATATTGATATTTATATTTTCCTGTAAGTATTATTGATAACGATTTTTCACAAACTGTTAACTTTTCACATTTACTGGTTTGTCCGTAAATGTTTAAATAGTTTTCTCTCACTTAATATTTTCTTAATACTTGTGAATTTAATGTTTTTTAATCTTTCATATAGTAAACAATGTTTTTGCCATTCAACTTGTGTTTTTGTTCTGTGTCGTCTTCCTGAGTCCGGTGCCTTCACACCCACCCTCGATGAGTCTAGCAATGTTTTTATAGTACGAGGGTGGGTTGCAGATTTATAATGTGGCTAACTGATACAAAAAGTCATTTTTACGATCATTCAAGAATTGGTTGATTTATTAATTCAGGTAATTCTGGCCGCTTAAATCTGAAACATTTTGTGCGCTACTGGGTTTACTTTAAACATTTTCCAGTTTGATCCAGTCTTCATGCCTTCGAAGCTCTTAACAAAGTTAACATAGAACCTAACCTCATAAACACAGCACTTAAATTCACCACCGTCTTTGTTGCAGACATAAAAAATAACTGTCGTGGCTAATATCACTGTAATTAAACACTAATATAGCTAGTTAAACGATGTAAATAAAATTGGAAGGAAGGAAATTATTGGTAAATTAGTTTTATACCACAAAGTCAAATGTTCCCTGACAAGTTACTAGCATGTAACAGTGCTTGGACGACTTTGCTACTCATACAGTTTTTTAATTGTTTAATGCTACTTTAAATTACTTTTCAAGTATATTCTAACTTTTATTCTTCTATGAAACAATATAAAAATTACATCATGTGTTTTAAAAATAGAGGGCAGATTCAATATTGTTAAAGCGGCTTCAGCTTCAAGGTATCTGGTCGGTTTAATCAGAGCTTTAGCGGCCATTCTGGAGTTCCTGCACAATCTGTGTAATAGAACGTCACTCCACCAACAGGGTTTCAACACCCCTCCAAAATATCCACTTTAATCTCGCCATGTTGCTTCTACCATATTCACTCCTTACTCGTCAAGTGAATGCATTATTGTTACATTAATGTAAATTTAAATAATTTAATAAATATAAAATGTTTTATTTTAGGAAAATAAAATTCTGAAAATAATCAAAATAGGCTCCTAAAAGTTAATGTATTAGCTAAATATAAGCCTAGTACGTTGTCTATACCAACACCATTGTTCACTAATATATTCACTCATAAATTAAATGTTGCGTAATGTATTAATAAGCTTCATTATTCATCTCCCTAATTTACAGGAGGTTATGTGATTTCTGTATGACAGAATACTAATCACTTCAATATTCATTTAAGTAATTTACATATCATTGTTCAGCTTAAAATATTTAACTTGATGTAAATAAAACCAAAAAGTGCTCTATTATCATGGCGATGTTTGACAATATGTTTTGATTATTAATTTAAAATAATACTAGAACAGTAATACACCAGATACGCCGTAAAACATTATAGGTTTTGGCTTTAATCTTGTACCGTTCAATGCTCTATACTCATTGTATGTAGATAGAAATACATGTATTGGAACAGTAATATTCACGCCGATACACCGGATACGTTGTACAACCAGATAGGTTGTGAGTAGTATATGGGCCAGGAAGAGTTGTATGACGTCACACATAGGTTGAATTCCAATCCTGAGCGCCAAATTTATATATATAAGAGGTCGAATACCAATTTTGTGTGTAAAATATAAATATGACGTGTGTTTTATATATTTAAAAGAGAGTTAATTTCCTAACTTTTTCCACTTGTTCTGGACGGCGGCCATTGTGTTTCCACTTTCGAATCGAAAGTTCTCGAACATTCTAGAAGCCGGGTGTGGTGATTAATCAGCTCGTGCAATGATGTTATTTTCTCGAATATTCTTATTTGATATGAGCCTTTGTCTACAGTGAGCTAGTCTCAGTTGTCGTTCAGCTATCTTGTGTCTCACATCTCGTGTGTGCTCTGTGTCGGTTTTAGTCATTTTGCATAGCATTTTCTTTCTTTATAAAAAAACAAAAAGGTAAGAAATGTTCATTATAACCATAATTGAGAGATATATTATTGTTTCAAAAAAATGATTGCATTTATAAAATAGCATTTGAGTTTTATACTAACCAAAACTGTCTCTAGAGAGTAAAAACTATATATTAATCTATTTTTCTGTTTGATACAGTGTTTTATTTTATTGATGATGAGTATTTTCGAAGATTATATTGTGAATAGTGTAGTGTGAAAAAAGCACATTTTCATTGCACGTTAACTATTTGCTATATAAAAGAGATCAAATACTAAGACTGTGCAACAAATCAAACGTTTGTATATTTACAAGTGATTTATGAATTATCTCACAAAAGAATGTTTATTATTTTGGCATAGGTTTATTTTATAACGGACACAAACATCTTATAGCTGGAAAAACTAAAATAATATAGTAACAGGACTTGGTCGAGTTATGAGATTAGAATTTTCTTTAAAAAAAGTGCTCTGAAAATAAGTAAGTATTGTACATAAGTATTGTCACTTTGTTGTTCTAAGAGGGAGACATGATTTTACTATGAAGTAAATGTTATAGTATCGAATATTTTGAGTAACAAAAATGAAAAATAACTGTTTGTTAGCTTCAGGATTGTGTGCTTCCTACTATTTTTGTTATTTCCTAAGTAAATAAGTTAGGAATATTCTGTTACACGTGTGTATTCTGTTACAGAATGAAGTGAGGTCTGAACAATGAACTGACCGAAGTTGGTGAAGAAGAAGATGCCGTACAATCAACGCGTCCTCGCAGTGATGTCAGTGAAGTCAAGGTTCAGCCACTGTTTGAAGATGAAGAATCACCATCACAAGGAGGAACCAGTGGGTGACTACGGCGATGTAGCTCCGGAGATTCCTCGAAAACATGCTCGAGCCGATATTATTGAAAACGCCAGCACGTCGATACCTACTACTACTGCTTCTGGTCCATTAAACGAGTAGGAGATGGTGGAGGAGACGGTTTCGAGAAAACGTCTTACAGAAATTAGAGATGCTACAGTACCTCCGACGAAACGAGCCACATTGGACGGTAAATCGTTCATATGCGATGTGTGTGATACCAATGTCTACAAATAAAATGGAGCTCGTCATATAAAATCACCAAAACACTTTTAAAACTTACAACGAGAAGAGATGTGAAACTTACAACAAAGAGAACTCGTGGGTGATATAAAACAACTACAACATGCATCATCTTCAAATGAACCCGAGTCTCAGACAGCCAAAGTACAACGCATACCCAAACTACAGGTGCTACCAAAAACTGTCATGACACGACCAACTGAACGACCATCTGTTACACATCTCAGCCTGAGCAGTATTCAAGACCTACACGTCCATCACCAATACCCGTTTCACGTCGAGTGACAAGATCTTATAGTAAACGGGCTTCATCATCTGGTCAGCCACACCAGTCATCATTACAAGAACAACCACTATCATTGAAGAAACCTTGTTCAATCTGCGGAACAAACGGCCAAAAAATATAAACATTCGTTTGAAATAGTGGGAACCTAGACCGACACAAAAAATATGGTACGACATAATTTGATATCACGATGAAAGTAAACGTATTGTGCAAGTTGAATCGGCCATAAGTCGTATGATCGAGATGGCCAAGGAGAAGGGAAACTTCAATGAAAGGGATAAAATCTTTGTTGTGGTGAGACATCCTGAATTCCGACACGACATATCCACTTTTCTAAACTCAACATCAGCAAATTTGAATACTAAAGCATTCATGCTGCATGTTGAAAGAATAATATCGTAAAACGAAGAAATAGATGTATCAAACATAATGTGGAATATAAAAGTCATGAATCTTCCCTCTTGCCAGGCGATAAGTATGAGACTATTAAACCTGTCTCGTGACATACGTTCAAAATTATACATCGTACCGATCCAGAACAAAAATGATAATCTCTGCGGTGCTTGATCTGTGGTGACAGTACTCACCTACTACACGGACATCATACTGGACCTACCAATTTCTCAACGAGGAAAGAAATATATTCGAGAGGGAAGATGCCTACAAACTCAACTGGCAAACAAGCTGTGTAGGAGACTCGGAGGTGTAGGTGTTGTGGGAGTTACGTTGGAAAACGTTGGTAAAGTGGAACGTCTGTTGGGTGTGCAAATAAAAATTAATCTCATATCTTTGTATTTCAACCCAGCTTTTCTGAACATCTCCTTCCAGATGACAATATCAAATGCCTTGTACAGATCTACAAAAGCAATATACATAACTTTGTCTTTCTGCAATTGCTTCTCGATAATCAACCTCCGTGCCAGAATTGCTTCTCTGGTTCCTGGTCCCCTTCTGAATTTAGGAGAATTGAAAATAAAAAGACGATATGCTAAGGGAAGCTCAGTTTGTACTGAGCTTCGCTTAGCATATCGTCTTTTTATTTTCAATTCTCCTTAGAATTATCTTTATGGAATTTTTTTAGGTATGTTATATCAGACTTATCGTTCGGTACTGTTCGCATTTTTTACCTGCTGTCTTCTTTGGTATGGGAACCATGATGCACTTCTGGAGGTCGGTTGGTATCTCTCCTGTGTTATACATGGACCTAATCAATTTCAGCAGCATCGTTTTCATCCCGTCACCAGCATTCTTGATTGTATATCATCAATTCCTGTTGCTTTGTTACGTCGTAAACATTTAAGTGCTTTATCAAATTATTCTGGTAGAATGTCGCCTCCTTTACCATCTTTATTTGCTTCCTTTTCTTTTTTTATTACGTAATCAGATAGTGGTGCTTCGTCATACAATCCCTCTATGTATTCTTTCCATTTCTTCACCGCCTCTTTGCCAAACATATATGTTCTATTTTCGTTGTCTATAGTACCCGACATTGCTTTGGGTTTGTTAAATAATTTGTTTGCTGTGCTGTAGGCAGCATCAATTCTTCCACATCTCAAATGTTCTTCCACTTCACTGCACATTTCCTCAAGGAATCTTTCTTTCGCTTTCCTAGCTTCTCTATTCATCAAGTTCCTTAGTCTTCTGTATTCGGCTTTTACTTGTTCATAATTTGAATATTTGTATAGTCTTCTGTTTTCAATAAGCTGAATAACCTCTGGTGTAATATATTTCTTCATATTATTAGGTTTAGTTTTCCCAATTATGATTTCTGCTACTTTAAGAATACCAGAATTTATTTGTATCCGATTCTCTTATATTCCACCCTGTTGGATGTTTTCAGCTATCTTATCTGTTCAATGTGCATAATAAAGTTTCAGTTATCAGTTTTTAGATTTTTCAAATCCCATTTCTGCTTTACTCTATTTGATTAAAGGCATTTCAATCTGATTAAACTTTTCATGAGAACAATGTTGTGGTTACCATCAATGTCTGCAGATGGATAGCTTTTGCAATATTTAACTTGGTTTTTGAATCGTGGTTTCACTCAAGTATAATCAATATGATGTCTACTTAAGTCTCCTGGGGCCTTCCAGGTGTATCTTCTTCTTTTGTTATGCTGGAAAAGTGTATTAGTCACCACAAATCCATGCCTCAAGCAGAACCCTGTAAGTCGGGTTCCTCTTTCATTTCTCTTACCAAGTCCATGTTTGTTTACAATTCTTCCTTTTGTTTCTTCCCCTACTTTCGCTAACGTCTCCCATAACGATACATGTCTCATCCCTCTTAACATGTCTCATCACCTCACTTATTTCTTCGTATATTTCCTCCATTAAAGCACCCTCTTCTATGGACGTGGGCATGTATACTTGTATTATCAAAGTGTCCTTTGTTTTACTTTAAAGTTTGACTAGTATTTAGAGCTATATTGCACGTATCCCTTGAGCTCTAAGGATACGTGTTTTTCCTTAGCACTATCAATACTCCTCCTACTCCCAGTCTGTCTTCGTCTGTTCCTCTGTGAATGATCCTATATTCTCCAGACCAGAAGTCTCCTGATTTAGGCCATCTCATCTCTAATATTCCAAGGATATCGATTCCAAGTTATAGGGTTATTTTACTGTACATAGGTTTCTTACTGTCTCATTGTAAACGTATCATCAATAAAACATTAAATCTACAATTAAAGACATTTTAATTAATAGTGACTCTACCATTAAATCATTAATTAATTGTTATAATTATTTAAATTTACTTTTTGTTGTAAATCATTGCATTCTTAGTATTGGAAATGCAATGTTAGTAATTTCTGTAGTAGTTAAACATGTTAAAAATTGTCATGGTTGTTTAATTGACAAGACATTTTCTGTCAGTTAAATAATCGTGTGCAAATCATTTAATTGACAGAATATTAAATAAAGAGATATAACGATTATCAAAAAGAATATATCTTGCAGAAAAGGGTTTTCATTCCACACCGTTTAACCCACATCTGCAATTGAATTTAATATCGCAGCCACTAAAACCCTCTAATCCTCCCATGCCGATGTAAATAGGGATGTGTTCTTTTGTTGTTTGACGTGATTTGGCCCTTATTGGTGTTAATCATTAGTGAATAATAAATATAGTAATGTGAGTAGTTATTTGGTGATCGGATAAAATGTATTGAGTTATAATGAATGTTCAGTATTAAAACTACAAATTAAAAAGCATATTACTTTTCATTCTTTTCATTAAATATAATATTGTAAGGTTTTAATTGTTAAAAGCAATTCCTTTTGAAGGATTATTTTATCCGAGCAAATAAACACAAATTCCAAGGAGAGAGTGAGTACTTACACCATCAATTTCACCAGGGGGCCCACAAACCAAAAGGAAGAAAACAGTTTAATTAGACCCTTTTCTGATTTTTAAAATATCGACTGACTAGGAATTGTGGATATTTTTTTAAATACTTGACTTCTTGTGAGTAATTACATTCTACTTAGTACTATTAAAAAAAATCATTAAAGTTCCAAATAAATAACTTCGTTTAAAAATTATATTATTAAAAACATTAGATTAAGTTATAAAATAAATAAATTAAAAAAATAGTATCTTATATGTGTTTTCCTTTCAATACTCTGTTTCGTATATTTAATGTGTTTTGACTAATGTCAAGTGACCAGATGATTATTTGTTTATGAAAACAACCGTAAGCAACAAAAACTAAATATTCCGCTAACAACAGCGTCAGGTACATCTGAGATTGAGTTTCAGAGATACCACTGAGAATGTCACAACACAGCATGACGGGTATGTATACAGCTCCTTGACGAAGTCGTTACTGACATCTTCAGTTTCTTTTAATGATATCTGCCACTTAAGTCTACGAAATATAACTATAAGCTACTTTATCTATATAAATCAAACTTCCGTATGTTTTGTGTACAACATTCATAAATATTATGCCTCTTGTTAGCTTAGTGGTTAACACTTCTGCTTCATATGCAGAGCGTCACGGATTCAAATCCAGGGAGGTCCACTACACATTTGCTTAATGGGTTTGGATCGTTGTCCCCTAACAACGTTTGAAGATTAAGTAAAAAAGGCTACTGGCGGAATTAAAATCTGAACTAATCAAACTAAAAACAGGTTTGTTTAAAAAAGAGAAAACTCAAAAATTTGTGAAACATTAAAAATGCAATTATATTATTGCATTTTCAATGTTCAATGTTCAGTATGAGTAGGAGGGGAATTCTGTGGTCTGTTGGTGGTTGAAAATGTTGTTTGATATTTGTCTATTTGGGGGGTTATTATTAGTTGTGAAGAACTCTCGTTTTATTTTGTAATAATTAAGTAAATTTGCAACAACTAAGATTAGTAATTGAATCTGCAACAACTAACCCTCATGTTGTCGCGCCTTTCTGTTAAACTCGTTTTTATTTTTGAGTTACTTTAATTTAAATACATTGTCAATTTATTTAGTTTTATTCAAATTGAATTATTTCATGAGTTCTCTTGTTAGTATCTCAGGGTCGTTTACAGGTAAATCGGTGGAACTAAGTAGTACATTAAAACAAAAGTTACTTTACAAAATTATCTTTATTACATTTTTCAAAATTTTCATGAATGATTTACTTCTCAATACTTTGACTATAACAAGAATTTAAGTAATAAATTTAAAGGAATTTTACAATTTATAATTCTAAAGCTTAACTAAGACTTAGCTTTGCACATTGATGTTCTTGAAGCTGTATATAAAAATTCAATTTAAAAAACAAAATAACTTATTGATTCTTCTTTATTGACTTTACTGTTAACTGTTTAAATGATTTAATTTGTTTAACTAAACATTTTTGAGAAAATTAATTAAAGTGCTGAAGTCCTGTGGACCTCTTCAAATACTGTTAGCACTTATGAATCTAGTAAAAGAATGAACGAGGCTCTAGCCGTTGTTGTCTCATGTCCAACATCCACAAGACTTGCGTGTTTCTCCCCCCTTTTTTTCTTAACCAATCACACATCTTCTTTCCCCTTTGTATTCTTAAATTTCGTCATTCCAACCGGCTCGTCTCCAGGAAGTGCTGCCTCTCGTGAGAGAACCGTGAGTTAGACAAGTCCTTTGGACTAGTCTATTTGTCTTGCAACATGGAGACTCCCCTTTTCTTTGTGACTATTTCGACTCGTCCACAGGCGACACGTTGACGCATGTCTGTTTATGATAAAGTAGAACGGACGTTGTTTGTTTATTTCTTAGAAAACATCTGTCATTGTATCTCAAATATAGGCGTCTCCGTTCTCTTGGGTGGGCTCTTACTTGCCTACAGTAATTTTCAAATATTATTTGAACATTTTTGAACATTCGCTAAATATTTGTTATTTATTTTAATTAACTATATTCTTTTCCTTTAATCAATGGTTTATTATTTGTTCGAATTAATTAATTTATCTACCAATTTGGTGGACCTGTTACAGTACCCCCCGATTTTTTGCGATGTGTGGTTAACGCGAGTCAAAAAATCTATTTCTCGGCATGATTCGCCAAATTGTCTATTGTTCCTCAAATAAGTCTTAGTTTTACAATGTTTGCTTATATCTAATAAATTGAACCCATTAATTATTCTATAATTCAATATCAGATTACATATTCTATGGCAATACATCATCATCTCCTTATCAACATTTAAGAATCCATATTTATCAAAATAAGTCCCTTAAATCATTAATACAAATCAATTAATTACAATTCAATAAATCATAAAATTATTAATTACAAATTAGTCATTCATGATTAAAAAATTCAAAAAATTCATCATATCCTACACAGTTATCAATAAAAATCAATAATTCAAAAGTTACATTCATCAAACAATAATCCAATAAATCAAAATTGTTAATTAACAATTCTATAATTTATAAATCAAAAGTTTAACAGCTCATTTCATCGTACATAATTGTTCATAAAAAGTTAATATATTTTTAATTATTACAAGTTGTCAATCAAAAAAAAAAAATCATCAGTCTTGGATCAAAAATTGTCAAACAAAATTTATACATTACATATTGAAATTCATACATCAACAATTAATACATCCTTAAGTTATGTACAAGTATTTATCAAAATTAATTAATCATTAAATTATGATTTCCTCTTAATTATTAAATGATTAGTTTTCACTGACAAATTATTTCATTTGCTAGTACAAATTCAAAAATTATAAATCTAAGATCAATACATCATCAGAAATTATACAAGTTCTTATTTAAAATCAATGACTCATTTCACAATATGAAATCACCCATCAAAATACACAAGTCATATATCAAAATCAACAAAATATAAGTCATCAATTACTAGGTTACATTTCAAAATTAATTAATCATCCACTTACTTACAGTTATCATATCTCAACATCATCATTAAAATCATATGACTATTCATCACAATAACATGTTATATAGTTCATCAATTTATAAATGAATCATCATTTATTTATTTAAGTATTTCATCAACATCCTATCATGTTACTTGTCAATTTACAAATGAATTATCTTTTACTTATTTAAACATTTTATTTATCTTCCTATACTGACCTATTATTCATTTTGTCAATACCCTATCAGACTTTTCAAATGAATTTTCAATTCTTTTAACCATCTTTAGATTTTCAACTTCGACATCAATCCTTTAATCCGTCTTTAAATGCAAATATCCATATTCAACCCTTAAATCGTCTTTAAATGCAAGTATCTATCTTCAATCCATTACCCATTTTTAAATGCAAGTATTCATATTCAACCCTTTATCCGTCTTTAAATACTAAAATCTTGTTTCATTCCTTTAAACCTTCTTTGACTTTACAAATAAATTCTCAGTCCTTAAACAATCATCAAATTTTCAAATACATTCTCAAACCATTATACAATCTTTAACATTCTCCAATAAATCATCACATCTTATACAAGTCTTTACATTTTTAAATGAATTTTCAATCATTACACATTAACAAGTTTTTACATTGTCAGGTCAGTTATCAATTACGAATAATTTTCAAGTACATTCATAATTATTAATTAATTATTAAATCACTTAATACATTCTTGTATTAATACATCATTGTATTTTAACTCAATAAGTCATCATGTTATACTTATTGTCTACTTGGAATGGAATTCATTAGTCCTGAATCAAAGTTATCAAATAAAACGATACCTTGTGTATCAGAAATACATAGTACACATATCATCAAATTATATACAAGTATTGATTAACATCAATAAGTTATCAAATCCTATGTTAATACAAGAATAGTTTGTATTATACATTGTTTACTAACCAACAGATACATTACATAATTCTTTGTCATTGATGCAAGTTATTATTATTATTTATTAGCTCATCATAAAAAACATTTTAATTATTTCAAGGAAGTTACATTATTATTTGAATTAATATCTATTCCTACACATTTGTTGATGCATATTAGAAAATTATTGTTGAATACAATTGTCATTCTTTCATTATCAAAGATTCATTATTTATAAATTATTTATACTTTTGTTTTGTTATTTACTTGTTATATATTATCTATTCATTACTATTATTTTTTCATACACATTTATATCATATTTTATTTTTATTTATTAGTTTGGGACATGTTGTCAGGTTGTTGCTACGCCAGTGGGGCCTGATGTCACTGCACGCACTTTGGGATAGTTCATTTACAATGCCATAGTGTTCAAGTATGGGCCAGGGTTCTGGAACATTGTAATTGTTCTTGTAGAATATTGGTTTTCTTCAGAAGTTATTGCTTATTTTGACAAAGCTTAAAAACATTCACTCACTTTTATAAAACTGGAAATGGTCCACGTGAAAAGTTTTTCACTGGTTCGCACTTATGATCATTTTAAGTTTCAAATATTTGAACACTACAATTAAGTTCAGTGAATATCTGATTCACAGGTCTATGGGTCTCGAGAGACTATAAACAGCAGAACAAAGATTGTCCTATGTCCAACTGGTTGATGCACTAGTTGTTGTTCTCGAGCATGTGCCGTTGTCCTAGTGTATGGGAGTGTTGTAGAGCCGTGTCAATGGGATGAGTCACTACCACCTGGTGTGTTCCTGGGTTGACAGCTCCACCGTATCATGTGTTTGGCGAGGTAGTGTCGTCGCGTTCCGGACCCCCATCTGTGTGGCACCGCACCTTTCCACATGTCCATGCGTGTCTGTCTTTCACAATGTTCCTAATGTCCAAAACAGTCTCAACTAGTTTCACTGAGAGTTTGTTTCGGCACAAAGTCTTTTTATTCACATCACTACTTTGATTAACCTTTCCATTAAATAATACATATAACATAATTAAATCACAGGCTGTTAATTATAGAAATAGCCTGTTTTTAATTGCATCAGCAATTAATTGAAGTAAAAAATTGTTTACAAATATTTAAACATACTCATATTTAATCATCTTTCATATTGTCGATTATTACTTGTGTATAAACACATATTACTTGTATACAAAACTTTAATTATTCATACATTTACTAATATTGCTTTGACATATTTCAAGCTGACATATGCAAAGTTAGTTATCATTATTAAGTTTGAAAATTTTTTAATAACTCATTATTGGTTGTTCATTGTTGACATAAAATTAATTACTCATATTTTCAATTATGTTTTACTCATGTTAAACTTTTTTAAATTCCATCACTTATTATTTGCATCAATGACAAAATAAAATTCATTTGCAATATATTATCATCAAACATTGTCATTACATTATAATCATATTAAATTGTGATTTCTATCACTCATTGTCTACACCAATGTTAGTACAACAGTTTACTAACAAAATTATCATAACACATCTACAAGGTCTCAATCTACTTTTATAATATTATGTTTCAAAATTATTAATCTATTGGTGTCTATAACATGACTTAGGTAAATGGGTTTGCCATGCTACAGATCACTGTAAGCTTTTAGTTTTTAGACGCTATTGTCAAGGTTAACCAACACCTGAAACTGATATACTGTGCCATTGTGTGATTAATAGAGTACTTGGCGTTAAAGAATTTATAATTTGGAAAGTGACTAGTTGTAATTATGTTCGAATCGTACTGCTATTAACCACTGGCTATTCTCCCTTCATAAAATTCTTATGATGATTAAACATCATAAACATCTATAATAGCATATACAATGTACATACTTGAGTTATTTCAACATCAACATACACAAGTTGCATTAAAAAAGTATTATAAAGCATCTCCTTCACATCTTAGTCAACCATATCTTTGAATCATGTCATGTAAATTTATCAAAGTACATACAATACATATTATTGAGTCATAATCAGAATTATCATACACAAGTTATAATAATCATGTTTCATATTGATCTCTTCTACATTATTTCATTTTAAATCAATTATTACATTCATTATCAGAATTATATTCATCTGATTTCTTTCAATGTAAGAACACACAAGTTATTATAATAAAATACTTTTCAAAAATCTCCTTCAATCACATTAGTTAAACACATCCTGGAATCATATCATATTGTTGTTTGAGTAGTATTCATTATAAACAAAACAATTTGTAAATACAAAGTGTTTTAAAAATCTTGATGCATTTTAGTCTAACATACATGGCACATTCTACCAGTGTGGTATTCAAAATATGGACATAAACAAGTTATATTAACAGGGTAGTTTAAACAATCTCCCTAAATCAGCTTGGTATCACATTAATTTTCTGTTATCATTTGTTTTATATTTATTTAGTCATTTCAATATAAGTATAAACAAATTACAATAACACAGTATTGTAAAGAAATTCTCCTTTCATTATTTTAACAGAGTGTACACAATGTGTGTCTTTGGATTATATTCAATATCAACATACAAAAGTTACAAAAACAAAGTATTACATTACACTTTATTTACTTCATCATGATTTAACATTTCTTTGAGTCATATCATATTATTATTTAAATCATTTTTAGCATAAACATTAACAAGTCATTGACATTGTTTAGTATTAACCAGTTATCATACAAAGTTTTACAAGATAGGCCTATCTTACCTATTTTATTTTATGTGAACCTAGTCATTGCATTATTATTTGGTTCATATTTTATTTATGTATACATGGGTTATGGCAACCATATATTTTAGTAAATCTCCATACTTCTTTCTAGTTTTACTCATTTATCATGTTATTATTTTAAAATATTCAATATAAACATTCATGGATTATGAAACAAGCCACTATAAAACATCTCCTCAAACTATCTCGTTCTCACCTAAAAATCATTTTATTATTAGTGTTATATTCATTTAACACATATTATTATCAAAGTTTCATTTAAATCATTTAATATCTTTCATATTCATTAACAACTCTCTGGTTATTATTCTTTTTCACAAATTTTTTAATTAGGCCTACCATATATTTACTATTATGACATTTGTAGATATTTTTCTTTTAACAGTCATTTTACCATTAAAGATATTTATTTATCATCTTAGTTTAACATTAAAGTCACATTATTTCAATGTTATATTTAAATCTCCTATTCAATCACAAATTCACCTTACTGGCAATATTATAATTCTTCAACTAGGCCTATTATTTGTTTATTATTAAATGACCTATTTAAACATTCTTTTATTTAAATATTATCTCTACATTTTCTTTATTTATTTTTATACAACCCCCCTATCATTAAAGTTATATTGTTTCAATTAATATGTATTTATTACTTCAACATTTTTTAGACATATTTTATTGAACAGCTAAGTTTATAGTTTAGTTTTCTGAGCAAATGTAGTTATCCGAGAGCACTGGTTTAAGTTTTTTCTTTTTATATTTAAAGTTTGAGAAGCATGAGATATTATAGTATCTCATCACATAGTTTACAAAGTCCTCCATGTCTACATCAAAGTTTTCACCCCCCATCATATTATTTTCAACTTCCTTTTGTTTGTTTAGGCCCCAATATTTATTCATAATCTCCATCTCAAACTTGAAGAACTCATTCAATTCTTCTAACTTATTACTGATTGTTTTTAGTTTTTTATTTTCTTGACATTTGAAGTCATCTACTACACTTTCAAAATTAAAGTTACCAAGTGCTAGGGTTTTGTTTATTTGTTCCACTTTATTATCTAACACTGAGTTTAGATACCCTATCTGGTTTTCTATTTCATCATTTATTCTAGGCCTACTGATTTTACTATTTAATTCATAGCCTATCTCACTTGGTTTTGCATTTACTTTTAAGTGTTCATCTAGCTTGTACTCAACAAAGTCTACATTTACTTTTTTAGTTTTATTGACAAAGTTGTCTTTAATACTCCCTATCCTTTCATCAACTTCTTTTATGTGCTCATTAGTTTTCATGTTAAATTCATTGTTCAGATCTATTACATTATTATTTACTTCTTTTACCTCAACCCTTTTTTCATCTAACCTTACATTTATTTCATCAAGTTTAGCATTTATTTCATTAGTTATTTTTAGTATCAAATCTACTCTCATGTTATCGTCATCATTTAAGTTCATCTTATTCTTATTCATTGCTTTCATCTTACTACTTGATCCCCCTAGCTTAACCTCAATCTGCTCCAGTTTGGTATTTATGTCATTATTTACTCCTAACAGCAACTCTATTTTATTGGACAATAGGCTGTCCTTATCATTATTTACTTTGATAGGTTCTTGCCTATCTTTGTTCTCTACTTCATTCACAACATTAACCTCCTTTATCTCACTAACTTTATTTTCAACTTCATTTATTTCATTTACTACATTATCCTTCTTTACTACTTTACTGTCTTTGCTACCATCTACTTTTACCTCTTTTAGTTTGTTTATAAGTTTATCTTCAAACTGATTTATCCTATCATTGACATCTTTCCTAAGCTCGTCTAGTTTCACATTATTTTTTCTATTCATCTCTACCATATCAGTATTAATCTTGTCAAATTTAGTATTCATACTATTTAGTTTAGTTTCAAAATTCTCTTGTTTAGTGTTCATATCTACCATGTTCACATTTATGTCATTGAGTTTAGTCTCAAAATTATCTTGTTTAGTATTCATATCTACTATGTTTACATTTATTTTCACTAGCATGTCCATTATACTGGACAGTGTGTCTTCTTTATTTAAATCTGGCCTAACTTCATCAGATTTATCTTTATTTTTATTTAAGTTAGATTCCCTAACTATGCTCAAAGACACATCGGAGTCATCGGAGTCCACCTGCGTGTCCTCCACAATGTGTATGTTTGCCATTGTTATTTGCAAATTTTAATCAAGTACAAAGTATAAAGTTATTATATTTCTTTTTCTTAAATTTTAAGTTTAAATCAGATAGGCCTATATTAAAATATTTTTTATTTCATTATCCTTATTATATAGCCTAGCCTAGCCTAGCCCTTTTTCATTTATGTATTCTTTGTTTCAAATATTAGATTTTAATTTATTTTACAAAATTTAATATTTGTACTACCTAGTTCCACGTTGTTAGGTGCCATTCTGAAGAACTCTCGTTTTATTTTGTAATAATTAAGTAAATTTGCAACAACTAAGATTAGTAATTGAATCTGCAACAACTAACCCTCATGTTGTCGCGCCTTTCTGTTAAACTCGTTTTTATTTTTGAGTTACTTTAATTTAAATACATTGTCAATTTATTTAGTTTTATTCAAATTGAATTATTTTATGAGTTCTCTTGTTAGTATCTCAGGGTCGTTTACAGGTAAATCGGTGGAACTAAGTAGTACATTAAAACAAAAGTTACTTTACAAAATTATCTTTATTACATTTTTCAAAATTTTCATGAATGATTTACTTCTCAATACTTTGACTATAACAAGAATTTAAGTAATAAATTTAAAGGAATTTTACAATTTATAATTCTAAAGCTTAACTAAGACTTAGCTTTGCACATTGATGTTCTTGAAGCTGTATATAAAAATTCAATTTAAAAAACAAAATAACTTATTGATTCTTCTTTATTGACTTTACTGTTAACTGTTTAAATGATTTAATTTGTTTAACTAAACATTTTTGAGAAAATTAATTAAAGTGCTGAAGTCCTGTGGACCTCTTCAAATACTGTTAGCACTTATGAATCTAGTAAAAGAATGAACGAGGCTCTAGCCGTTGTTGTCTCATGTCCAACATCCACAAGACTTGCGTGTTTCTCCCCCCTTTTTTTCTTAACCAATCACACATCTTCTTTCCCCTTTGTATTCTTAAATTTCGTCATTCCAACCGGCTCGTCTCCAGGAAGTGCTGCCTCTCGTGAGAGAACCGTGAGTTAGACAAGTCCTTTGGACTAGTCTATTTGTCTTGCAACATGGAGACTCCCCTTTTCTTTGTGACTATTTCGACTCGTCCACAGGCGACACGTTGACGCATGTCTGTTTATGATAAAGTAGAACGGACGTTGTTTGTTTATTTCTTAGAAAACATCTGTCATTGTATCTCAAATATAGGCGTCTCCGTTCTCTTGGGTGGGCTCTTACTTGCCTACAGTAATTTTCAAATATTATTTGAACATTTTTGAACATTCGCTAAATATTTGTTATTTATTTTAATTAACTATATCCTTTTCCTTTAATCAATGGTTTATTATTTGTTCGAATTAATTAATTTATCTACCAATTTGGTGGACCTGTTACAGTTGTTTGTGGTCTGTTGGTTATGGTTGAAATTTTTTTTTGTTTTTTGAGATTTTGTGTATTTGGGTTTTTTAGATTTTTTTTGTTATGAGTAATTTTGTTTTAGGCTGGTGTAGAGAGATTCCCCTTTCTCCCCCCCCCCCCTAAAAAAAACCTTTCCCACTCTTATGTATTTAATATTACTTCATTAATTTCAATTTTAAGCAGTATAAACTTGTTTACATGGTTGTGAGTCTTTTATCAGTGTGCATTAGGCTATCAATAGTGTGAATTCAAAGATTTTCGAAGCCTAAATAATAAAAAATAAAGTATCAGAGAGTTGATTCAGAAATGGTAATTTTAGAGTAACTATCCTTATTATATTACTTACAGATATATTTCTCAAATACCCACTCCTCGTCACGCGCGCCTTTTGAGCTAGTAAATCACACTCCTAATCATCCTATCAAATATACTGTAATTAGCTAAATGAAATCTATACAGTAGTGTCTTACATTTTAACCAGATGAATACCATTCTTCCAGAACATTGCTAATTGAAAGTTCAGATGCATGTTAATTGCCTTAAAATAAAGTAAAAATCCACGTATATCCGATGTTCCTAAATTAGGTAAAGATAACATGGTAGAACTTGAACCAATGCCATTAAGGGACAAATGAAAAAGAATTTAATCACTCTTGCAAGTTGTGTATTACGTTGGATACATTTAGGTATTATGACATCAGGAATAAAAACAAACAAATATGAAATATTATAAATATCTATATTTTTTAAACGATCACAAATTAAAATAATTTCAAAGTATTGAACTATATGAATAAATATTTTATGTATATAAACCTAGAGAGATAGTGTAAAATATATGTATATATAGATTTTAAAACAAATACAATATACACAATTATATTGCAAAATAAATGTTTATTACTTCTAATACATTAGAAATATTTGAGACAACTTAGGTTAGGTTAGGTCTGGAGTTGCTTGTAGAGAACACCAAGGTGCACGTCATCACCCAACGCGATACGAAAGACTTATGAGCTCCCTTCAACTCTTCAAAAATTACACACACACAAGATCACATTCCAAATAACCAAAAACAACACAACCCTATAACCAAACATAACACAATCAAAGAAAACCCACTTCTATCTAATGATGATTGACTCCTTCTTACAATCTAAAAGACTGAATAAGCAAAAAGATTCCCCAATCAAATGACCAACAAGCAATCATAAAAAAAAAAAAAAAAAAAAAAAAAAAAAAAACACCAGGTGGACTACACAAATCGATTATTATGCAAACTCAAGGATTTCATCACCAACTTAATAATTTTACACCTTTTCCTCATCACAAAAATTATTACCTTCCAAGAAATACACAACAACCATTATATAAAAAACTAATCAAAGACTCCGTCCACTTCTATGTGATTAGATCAATTAAGGCTCCTTCTCTTCTACTCCAAAATAATAAGTATGATATTGAATCCTTGAGACACCATTCTCATCCGAACTCACTGGAACATTTCCTTAGCTCAAGACAAAAATTCACAACATAAACAAGGCCTATAACTATCTATAAATGTTTAATATATATTTTTGCTATTACTTTGAAATAATAAATAACTATTATCAAACAACAACGTACATATATGTCATGCATACTAACAAAAATCTCCTTTCCAAAATTCTATATTCTATTATCACTTAACTCAAACCTATTATCAATCATCTCCAAACCTAGAAAAAAAAAAATTCTAAAAAATAAACCTTTCAAACTCATAATATATATCATCGTCACAACCCAAACTACTAAAGCCAAACAACCAATACATCATTTCCAATTGGTTTCACACACCTCTCATCGAACAACAACAAACAAATATATAAAATATAAAACTCTAACTATAATTTCCAAATCCGACCCAGGTTACCAACTTCCCACTCACTACTTTCATTACTTTAAATATATAGGCTATTGTTTGGAAAAAATATCAAACGACAAAATAAATTAAGCAGATAACAAGCATCTCAGTAAAGTAAACACTGTCTTATATATAAACTGGCAAAAATCAACTTATACAATTAGAGACATGAAGTTTTTTTATATTACGGACATAACCTTGACCATGATTGTGTATACATGGAACTTAATTAAGTGTGTATATATGTTGTGATGGAACTTAATTGTGTGCAGCTGTGTTGTAATGGAACTTAACGAATTCCATCAAAACATCGCTTTTCGTGTTTAGGGATGGGCTGGAGATTTCAATAAACGCCAGGGATATCTGACGTCTAGCGGGTAGGCATGTATTCCACCCCGCGCTGAATACACAACAGTCTCCTACAAAACGAATCCGAGTCGTCCAGTCAAAGGCCTAACATTAGCTTAGCACATTTGTTTGTGTGTTGAATTTAATATCTGCACGGTTTAATTATTCGCTTGGAACACTGGAGTGTAATTTGTAAAACGATACAATCAGATAGCGATGTGCCAAAATTACTATATATAACGACTACTAAGTTCATACAGATCAAGTAGCATATGTAAACTATAGTTATTTTATACTATATATTTCTTAAAACATTTACTTTACATAACATTGAACAAGAACCTTTTCAATATATTTGAATTTTATTAGTTGAATAGCTAGTCTTCATCAATACACGGGGCACCTAAGTTATATAATATTTGCTCATTAAATGTTATAGCTTAGCAATTTTAAAAATATTAGTACACAGTCCTTATGATCACATCTGGAAGAATTCAGTTTGGCAATGGTTTATTAGCTAACACAATAATTATTTGTAATGGAGTCCCACTAGAGTTCATATTAAGTTTTGTTCTTTTTTCGATATACGAGATATCGATTTTCCAAATGGAAATATCGTTCAGTGTGCATTTGGTACAATACTTTGTTTAAAAGCTGCATTTATAACTACACTTGAAATAGAATCGTTCACTATTCCTAATTCCTGTATCAAAAAATTTGAAAGTTAAAATTGAATAACAAACTAGAATCTACATTTTCCGGTGACAACCGCGTCAATGTACTACCTACAATATTTACAAGATAACCAGACGTTACGACCATTCTGTGATTTGGCATCCTCAGTGGTTTCCATGAGACTCAGAGGTGCCTCATCACAGTATGGGCGAAACGTCTGGTTATCTTGTAAATATTGTAGATAGTATACCTTGACGCGGTTGTCACCGGAAAATGTAGATTATAGAAATTACACCGGCCGCTGAAGCCTAAGTTCTAAGATTAATGACAAACTATTTCAAAACAAAGTATTTTAATTTTTATGTAAGAGGAAAACACCTTGTTTGGTGATATTATTGGTTGGTGGATAATGGAATGGCATTGTATTGTAAACACTTAACAAGATAATCAAACCTATATACACAGTATTTTGCTACATGATATTTCCTTATTGTCAACAGCAATAAACTTCAACATTTCTGTGAGTCTTTTTCTTTATTACTTTTTGCTTATGGATTTAAATATTGTATTAGTTTAATCCATATGTATTTTGGTTATTAAATTTGACTTTCTATGTGGAGTTTCAACATATCTATATTTTTTTCTGTTGCAGGTAAGCAAGTGGGAGATCCAAGAGTTTAGCAAAATACAGTAAGTAATTCGTTAAAACTACACATTTAATACTAATAAGATAATCTAGTAACACAAGCTGACTCATTAATTTTCAAGTTCGTATTAAAAATAAGAGACTTTGTTTTGTTCATTCTTACGAGACAATAAACATGTAATCTTCAAAACATTTGTTTTAACTGTTAAAACAGCTAAATGCAAAGAGAGTTGGTCACGGGTCCGGTAATTTATTAAAAAACGTTAACTGGGTCAATAATAGTCATACCCACAAACGACCCACATAACGTCAGTGAATTGCCTCAGAACCTCAAGCAAAGGATTTTAACACAGTATTTAACAGCTACTACAATATTTTTACTATCAAACTTAACATAAAAACCTGATTTGTATAGTCTATACAAGCGATCTCTGTTTCTATCTTCTCTGTGGTTATTCTGTTGAGATTTTTAGTTTCAAGTGGTTTAAAATTAAATCAACACAATCGAGTTACAAGTAGTAAATATTAGTTAACCAAAAATTTTAACAGGAAACGTAGTAATACAATATTAATAACTGGTAAAGGAGCATTGATCTATAAATACATTTATAATAGCATCTATATTTATTTTTAATAGCATAAAAATATAATGAATTTGACCAGGAATATATTAATACAGACACGGCGTCCGCTCATTGGTTGTCATCAACGTAGACACTACTAGAGAAGTCTGGAGTGTCCATGTTGAATGGTAGTCAAGGTTCAGATGTTGTGTGGGGGAGAGAACTGAGTGTCAGACTTGTCAGTTAACTAAAAATCAGACAACACTACGTTGTTTGGATTCCACGTAAAGCTGTAGGTCCCATAATTACCTATTGGGCTATTAATAAATGCTAAGTCAAACTCAGATAGTAACAATGACTACACTCGTTCATCTACACTCATCACACTCATTCACTCCTCATATTCGCCCATATCTCTATGATCGGCGTCTTAGAGATGAATTATGAATATATGTGTTTAAAAATGCAAGGAACACATATAAAGTGTTTTTAATGATTTTTATCCAAGTTCAAGTTAACCGACCATAAGCACGATATATTTAGTAACATACTTGATTCTGCTATAACTAAATTTTGTTATGTAATAGAATTTAATTAAACAGATGTACTGTATATGAATTTGTATAGTATTCTTAAATAAAGAATTGATAGAAATAATGTTGTATATAAGACTGATATAAAATAATACGTTATTACAGACCAATGCAATTTATTCAAAAAGGAAACAATTTAATCAGATACATTAGTTTTATGTGTATTCTTTAGTTTTATATAGAGACATTTTAAGAAGAAGTGTATTATAAATAAATAATTATTTTTAAATAGTAATTCTACAAATTAAAACCTAGAAAGTATAATCAATAAATATTAATGGTACTACTTATATTTCCATAATATAGTAGACATTTAAAAATAAAGGACTGTAACAGTCATTAGTAGAGGATTGGTACAGTAGAATGTTAGTGTGAAATTGTATAGGGTATATTTGGTCTCTGAAACAGTAATGCAGCTTAGGTCATAACCATAGATAGAAAATATTCTTCTGGCTTATGAAATAATTAAAACTAATATCATAACATTACTTATTTAAAACTAGCAATAACAATTATGGAATGAAATCACAATGTAAGGAGAGTACATCCAGAGTTCACATTTGAAGGCATTAAATATAACTACTAGCCTCCGCTAGAGTTTTCCAGATATTTCTATATAGACACAGCGGAAGGCTGTACCGGGCCAACAAAATGTAAGGAGAGTACATCCAGAGATCACATTTGAAGGCATTAAATATAACTACTAGCCTCCGCTGGAGTTTTCCAGATAGTTCTATATAACCACAGTGGAGGGCTGTACCGGGCCAACAAAACTATCATGGCTTGGGTTTCTATCAGTTGTCCTGAAAACCCCTCAAATAAAGTTTTAATCTTTTAAATCTTCATACAGCTATTAAATAAATGTTGTTTTAAGGAGTATAAATTCGTAGGTCGTAGAGTAATTACTCCTCTAAAGTAATGATATAAAGTTCTATTCATAAACTCCGCTTATGACTGTAAACAATTTATAAAGCATACTATTTTTATCGAGGAAAACATATAAGTTTGTGTATTAAAATTTATATTGAAATATAATTAACATAATTTATGGCAAAGGAGACACACAAATATAAGAAAATTATAATTTTATTAGTGTTTGTAAAGTTGTGCTAGTAATGTAGGCTACAACGTTAGGTAGTGGCTACAAGTATTCATGACACTAACTTGGTTCGATCGGAGGAGGTTCAACTTTGAAGGATCGCAACTTGGTAATCTAATCATCAACACGTTACATATCACTTCACTTCCCGATTAGATAGTGGACCTAATTGGAAGATTCAATTTACTATCTGACTCTGATATTGACATATACGTATATTTTTGGCATATTTATATCACATTCTAAACACTCTTAATGACAGGGAATCGCGTTAATTTATATTGATTTTAGAATGTTCATCGGTACTTTGCGCTAATGTTGTATAATTTAATTTAATGCAATACTTGAGCAGATACTGTTTATATCAATAAGAAATTTACTTTGAAAATGGGGCTAAACTGATTGTTAAACATAGAGTAACAATTAACTAAATGTAATCGGAATGAACTTTTAAAACTTCAGTGAAATGCTTGATAATTACAGCATTGGTGTGGAAAGGCTCCACTAAATAAAAACATTTTTTAAATATTGGCTTGAATTGTTTTAATTCAATGTTATGATTATTAAATATCGCATGAAATGTTTATTAAATTTAACGACAAAAACCCAATGTTATCTTTGTTTTCACAAATGATTTTAAAAATCGTTATTTCTTTAGTTTTTTAGGAGTTATATAAATCATAAATAAAGCGGAGAAAGCTTAGTTTCCTAAAACGTTAGAACGTTTCAGTATAAATAGATTTATACTTCTTTACTTCTTTGGTGTATTGTTTTAAATCACTAAGTGTTAGGTTAAATAGTACTTGCTATCGCCATCTAAGAATAACAGAGTTCACAAGCATGTGTGTGCTCTATAAGTGTTTATCTATTCAAATCAGAATATATTGCTGTCTATTGAAAGAATCAATGGGTGAGCCAGAGGCCAAATGCTCTAACGCGTTATGATAACAGAGTATTTATCAGTGATGTTCATCTTATATTGTACTGGTTTACTCTCTAACTCTGTCCAAATAAGTCCTTTGCATAGATCTGCTCTTAGGGATATAGCCAAAATAAAAATAATATTAAGAAGATCGGCATCCCTTAAACAAATAAAGTAAAAACTAATACAGCTTCTGTAGTTGTTTGATTACATGTTACAGACCCACCTGTCTACATTACAGACCACTGAACATACATCGTGTCAGACTCTCCCATCCAACTGAATATACATCGTGTCAGACTCTCCCATCCACTGAACATACATCGTGTCAGACTCTCCCATCCACTGAACATACATCGTGTCAGATTCTCCCAACCACTGAATATACATCGTGTCAGACTCTCCCAACCACTGAACATACATTGTGTCAGACTCTCCCATCCATTGAAAATACATCGTGTCAGACTCTCCTAACCACTGAACATACATCGTGTCAGATTCTCCCAACCACTGAAAATACATTGTGTCAGACTCTCCCAAACGCTGAACATACATTGTGTCAGACTCTCCAGCCACTGAATATACATCGTGTCAGACTCTCCCATCCACTGAATATACATCGTGTCAGACTCTCCCAAACACTGAACATACATCGTGTCAGACTCTCCCAACCACTGAATATACATCGTGTCAGACTCTCCCAACCACTGAACATATATCGTGTCAGACTCTCCCAACCACTAAATATACATCGTGTCAGACTCTCCCAACCACTGAACATACATATTGTCAGAATCTCCCAACCACTAAACATACATCGTGTCAGACTCTCCCAACCACTGAACATACATCTTGTCAGACTCTCCCAACCACTGAACATACATCTTGTCAGACTCTCCCATCCACGTTCAGCCATATTATGACAAGGTGTACATTACATTGGCAGGGGGAAGTTCCAGTCAATACGAGCTGGAGAGGAGGGGGGTAGCGCATATACTCGTAGTGTGCTGGTGGTGACTGCTATTTAAAAATGATTTAAGAGAGTGTGGACGCTTAGCCTTTATTTATATAGAGTTTGGTTTCCCGTTCAGATTACTTAGGGTGGGAGGATGGGCCCATCAACGCGTACATTGGTTACCGCATTGGTTGTTTAGATCTACAATATCCAATTTGAAGTTATTCATGTTATTCCGTTACCAAAACTGGAATATACTTGTGATTTAGATACTGATTCATTCTAAGATTTTATAGGTTACGTTTTCATTACTCTGGCCAGCACTATGGTGCAGTGTTGTAACTCGGCTATTCGGGGGCTCAACACTTTGGAGTTTATAGCACTAGGCACAGTTTTGTGCAGTCATCCTACTGATATGATGATCACCCAATTATTGCCATTGAAGTGGATATTACTAAAGAACTAACATGGTACTGCAGATTGCTGGATAATTTTGGGGATCCAACGCACTATAGCTTTGTTCTTGGTTTACTACTCAACTGAATATTGTGCTCTCTTGTGGCCTAACATATATGAGAGGTTGATATAAAAATGGGGCGATGGGAGCTATGAGCTCCTCAGGATATAAGACGCAAAGGGTCTCATTGAGTTAAAAAGTATCCTATCTACTCTAAATAGCCATATTTTGCCGAATACAAGGCCCCCCCCCCCCCCAACGTGCAGGGCGACATAAGTTTAGAAAACCACCTCTTCGACTAGCTTCCCAGTTAATTTCGAACAAATTAATACCAAAAACTAACCTTGGAGTATGTTTGTAAGTTGAATCAAGATTTGGTATCAGATCCTACTATCGTCAATGGTGGATTGGATCTTCCTCATTAGTGGTGGAATGGACTCAACATAGATTCACTTTCGCGTGGATATGGGAAGATATAACTAATGGAAATTGGGAAATTGGGGAATATCAGTTATATGCTTGTGTAAACAAATTTCAAACTATGGATCTCATAGTTGATGATTGCCTATTGCGTTATTTTCAGGGAGGGATTTGCTGGTCTTAGCTAACCTAAACTTAGCTCTGTGATGGGATATAGTATTAAAGTTGGGGAAGTTCCAAAGTACACTAAGACACAATTACTTTGTATGTACTTTAGATTTTATTTAGATACTCGTATTTATTGGTGTAATTATTTATTCCTCGTTCTTTTTTTTTATATATATATATACTGAAGAACAATAAAGTTTCGAGTTTAGTTTCTGCTGAGATTCAAAGGAGCTAGTTGATGGAGTGTCTAGCTCGTAGTTAGATCACCGTCAAGTAGTTTAGATGCCACTAATACCTATAGGACCACTTGCACTGTTTATTAGGCTATCAATATATCACCCATTTTGGTTGACGTTTCTAAGCTCAGTGCATTTATTCAGAATCTATATCTTGAAAATCTGTGTGTTAATTGATTGATTTATTTATCTGTTCAGCTATGATCAATTACGTTTATGGTCCAATTACATGAATAAAATTATCTCAATGACTAAAATTAATATTAATAAGAATGGCAATTTTTAACAAAATGTGTCCTCGCAATCTACAATATTATGGACTAAAGGAGAATTGAAAAATATTCTACTTCATCTTAAGACAAACTGATAACTGGTAAATAACAGCTTTAAGTAATTGGACTATATAATTCAAGTAACATTTTGAATGTTTACTGAACAAACTTTGGTCATTACTTGGAAGCTCTTAATGGTTAGACTGAAAGGCTCTAAAGAGCAGGGAGAGCCCATTACTACAATAAGTAACGAACGATTCAGTGCTTTCGATCCACGTTATGCACTGAATTCCTTTAGTCTATCAGATAGAAATTAAATTTTTTTTAACTCCATGTTTTCACCTTTGATTTCATAACCAAATAATAAGATATGTAAAAAAGGAACGGTATAATTTAACGATGAAATTAAAGAATAAATTAGCGTTATTAGCACTTGGTAGTTGAAATAACATAAAATGAAACCGAGTCCTTTTTATTCAGAAAATAGAGAAAAGTGTATATTCAGGCAATTTAGAAAACAGTTTAAGTTTGTATTCTATATTGACATAGTAACACAGTTGACGTGCACTGCTAGACATTTACTTTTAAACTTATATAATCTACAGTTGGAATAAAATGAGATATAGTATACTTGCTCGCTATTCCAATATCATTATACATATTTTTTCAGTATACTCATGATTAAAAAAAATTAACATGCCATTTTTAACTCACTTTACTTTATTAATCATTAATAAAATTACTCATAAGTTATTTAGTAATGAGTAAATGTCCATAGGGTTATACATAACATTCATACAATATAAAGTCAAGTTAATGACAAACCTTCATACAATATTTGTTTCAAATGTAAACTGCCATATTCCAGAAAACATTTTCATTATTTCATTATATAGATCCAAAAGGTAGACTGTTTGGATAAATAGAATGCTTCAGTTAACATTAAATATATAATGACCAATAATTATATTTTTCTCATTTCTTCAATCAATTTTAAAATTTGTGAATAAATCCTCTTTTTATAACAATTTTCTTTTAATTTTTTGAACTCACCCTCTTTTGAAGTTAAAATGCTTGCGAGCCCGTATTAATGCATGACAAAGTTATCAATGATAAATTGCAATGGTTTTGTACTTACCTGGTAATAATTGAAAGTTATTTTTTTATATAATATTGAAAATTTTTTATTTTCCCATACAGCATACAAAATTTACATTTTTTCCTTATTTTAACAGTATAAAAACGTTCAAGATAAAATCTATATATATATATATATATATATATATATATATATATATATATATATATATATATGTATATGTACCATTACAATTTATCTTAACTAAACTAAAAACTACCAAAACTGCTGCAGGGAAATATACTGACATACATGGGGATCAGAAATGTCCCCTGTCTGCAAGCAGGAGCTCAGTTGGACTTAGACTGTAAAAATATAATATTATTAGAAGGAAAACAAAATAACTTGCATGTAGTCATTGCCAGGTAAGCCTACATACACATACGCGAGCGCTCACGCACGCGCACACCCACACGCACACACACGCTCGAGCACAGCCATACACACATGCACACACTTCCCCCCCACATACACACATTCTCACACGCGCGCACGCGCACACACATGAGCACACACATGAGCACACGCACGCACACTCTATCTCGCGTGCCTACACACACTCGCACGCCTACACTCACGCGCGCTCACTCACATGCACACACATACGCACACTCACTATCTCGCGCACCTACACACACTTGCACACCTACACACACTCGCACACCTACACACGCGCACGCTCTCTCGCACCTAAACACACTCACACACCTACACACGCACCCACTCACGCACACACATTGAGAGTTAATAATAATATTAAAAATAATGGGTACCATTTCATATAATTGCGCAAAAAATTCCTTGAAGTAACCCTAACTGATAAAGAATCTTATGTTAGACATAAAATATTAATATTTAGACATTTTAAATCCAAAAACCTTGAGTTATTGAAAAACTAAGGGGTAGGTATATCAAGGCTTAGGTCAGACATTACTGATAGACGAAAGTAGGAGTAGATCACATCTTTCACTACCGTGGTAATAATGTAGGTTTGTGTTTCTAACAGACACGGCTATTAACGGAAGTAACACTCCACTGTTTAAGAGGTGAAAGTTCACATCTCCTAGAAAATTTCAAACAAATGAAATTGGTTTGGTACTTATTAAACACTTCATTATACTAACGATGGATCAATAACATTCTGAAATACATTTTAAACTTTAGGGTGAAAAATGTTTATTAATTACAACTACAGACAAGTCTTAAAAATGTATTGGATTGGTGTATTGCTGATAACATGACGCTAAACTCTTCGAAGTGCTCCGTCATAACCCTTGGTCGCCTGCATAACCTGTACCACTTTCAGTATATTCTGGATAACCAACCCCTAGGAAGAGTGTCTACAATAAAGGATATGGGTGTAACATTTTCTTCTGACTCCTAATTCAATGAACATGTTGACGACTTATGTAGAGGAGCTTACATGACGCTGGGTTTCGTCACTATGTCAACTCGTAGTATGACAAGTCCTCTTGTCTTGATAAATCTTTACTCTTCCTTTGTCGTCAGCTCCTGGAGTATTCTAGCCCTGTCTCTCTACCATCTGGGTCTTATCAAGAAACTTGAAGCTAGAACGTGAAGCTACTTATAATGAACGGTTCAGTGTTTTCGATCCACGTGATGCACTCGATTACTTCAGTCCGTCTGATAGAAATAAAAGTATTACTTTTTTAAAACTAATTAATCATTTCATAATAATTCCTAAAAAATATATTAAATGGGATTTTTTGTATTTATAAAAAAGGCAACGTTTGTGAAAATCAGGTAGGAGATATGATTATAAACAGTGGTTACGTGTGCAGGTAGGGTGAGAGAGTGCTTGTAAGTAGTCTCATACGTGAATGAGAAGGCCACAACATTGATAGTGTACGTAAGTAGTCTTCTAAGTGAATGAGAAGGGCAAAAGATTAATAGTCCAGATAGGACACCCTACTTCCGCCACACTTGTTTTTGATATTTATCTGTGATAAAGTACCTAAGTAGTCTACAACGTGAGAAGGCCACAACATAGATAGGCCACCGTACTACCACATTTTTTCTTGATATTTATTTGTGAGTAAGTGTACGGAAGTAGTGTACAAATTGAATGAGAAGGCCACAACATAGATAGGCCACCGTACTACCACATTTTTTCTTTATATTTATTTGTGAGTAAGTGTATGGAAGTAGTGTACAAATTGAATGAGAAGGCCATAACATAGATAGGCCACCGTACCACCACATTTGTTCTTGATAGTTATGCGTAAGTGTACGGAAGTAGTGTACAAATTGAATTAGAAGGCCAACCATAGATAGATAGGCCACCCTACTACCGCCACACTTGTTCTTGATATTTATTTGTGAGTAAGTGTACGGAAGTAGTGTACAAAGTGAATGGGAACGCCACAACATAGATAGGCCACCCTACTACCGCCACACTTGTTTTTGATATCCGTCTGTGATAAAGTATGTATGTAGTCTACAACGTGAGAAGGCCACAACATAGATAGGCCACCCTACTACCCTCACACTTGTTTTTGATATCCGTCTGTAATAAAGTATGTATGTAGTCTACAACGTGAGAAGGCCACAACATGGATAGGCCACCCTACTACCGCCACACTTGTTTTTGATATCCGTCTGTGATAAAGTATGTATGTAGTCTACAACGTGAGAAGGCCACAACATAGATAGGCCACCCTACTACCGCCACACTTGTTCTTGATATTTATTTGTGAGTAAGTGTACGTAAGTAGTGTACAACGTGAATGAGAAGGCCACAACATAGATAGGCCACCCTACTACCACCACACTTGTTTTTGATATCCGTCTGTGATAAAGTATGTATGTAGTCTACAAAGTGAATGGGAACGCCACAACATAGATAGGCCACCCTACTACCCCCACACTTGTATTTGATATCCGTCTGTGATAAAGTATGTATGTAGTCTACAAAGTGAATGGGAATGCCACAACATAGATAGGCCACCCTACTACCGCCACACTTGTTTTTGATATCCGTCTGTGATAAAGTATGTATGTAGTCTACAAAGTGAATGAGAAGGCCACAACATAGATAGGCCACCCTACTACCGCCACACTTGTTTTGATATCCGTCTGTGGTAAAGTATGTATGTAGTCTACAAAGTGAATGAGAAGGCCACAACATAGATAGGCCACCCTACTACCGCCACACTTGTTTTTGATATCCGTCTGTGATAATGTATGTAGTCTACAAAGTGAATGGGAACGCCACAACATAGATGGCCACCCTACTACCCCCACACTTGTTTTTGATAGGCATCCGTTCTAGCAGTGATCCCATGGGTGATTGTTTATGCAGCATTTCATTTCAATTAATTTAGATAACATAAATATTGTTGTTGATAAAATTTCATTCATACAATTAAGACATACGTATTAATTTTTAACACGCCATTTTTACAACTTATTTGAGGATGTATTAACTGACCTCATTCAAAATATACTGACATTAATTAATTAATCAGTGAATGTTATTGTATAATGAAATATGTAGTGTATATGTTATTCACTCTTTGTAATATAGTGTATAACTGAAGTTACTTCGTTGAGTGACGATTGATAAAAAATACTTTCTAATGACTGTAGGCATTTAAATTAAATACACTACATACAATTACACTATAATAATAAAAGTTATTATAGTAGTAGAATAATAATACCACATGCTAGTTGTAGAAAGTGATACAAAAATTATAATAAAACCTTATAATTATACTTTTAATGTCTCTAATTAAATGGCTAAGCCGTTGGAATAGAATAAACATTACAAACAAACAATATTTTGAAACAAGCTATTGGATTGAATCGGCTATTTTATTACATTTCTCTTTTAACGACATCAACTACTATTTAGAGTTTTGCTTCAATCAGTTATACGATTTGGGAGAAAAAACTAAACTGGCGAATAATTTATACAAAGAACAAGGTGTTTGAAGGTTGAAACTGGAAAACATTTTATTCCATTTTTCTTTATTTTAGCATACAGAATGGTTTGCTGTACGTTGCAGCTTATAGTATATAGTACACCCTATATATAAAAGGAAAATAATCTTTATTATTTCACTAGTTTTTAAGTAAGTATTTAATTCTAGGATATTAAATGTGATACATTAAAAGTATCTAAATTAGATTGTTTAGCACATTATATGAAGAACATGACGTAGATATTTTATAAACACATAAAAGGTATCGCCTGTGTATCTTTAATCATTGCTTTTAATTTAACCTCATTTTATATACGATTTAGCCCCGAAAATTAGCTCAGACAATGATAAAATATTTGGATAAAGATGTAAAGGGAATATTTGGATGTAAACACTGTGAATGTTTTTTTCAAACCATATAGTTTTGGTAAAGAAATTCTTAAGGATAATCTTAGTTCACTTGAAAATTTGGTAGTAACTAGGGAAAGACACATAAAAACAAACGTGATACGATGCTGATAGGCGTTCTCACCTTGTGGGTAAAAACCACCCCTTTTTAGGTGTGTACATTCTGATATGCAAAACAGCTGCAAAAATCAATACCCTGTCTTATTTTAAGCTTAAATATTCTGGAACATCTTTTAAGAAGTATATATTTTCGGAGTTGTTCCTGATTGAAAGAGTCGATATAAGGCTCAACAAATGCATGTTTTCTAATGGTTTTTCACGAACAACTGAAAAAGTTTCGATTGTATTGAGAAAAGTTTTATTGTTAAAAAGAAAGCTTACAATAGTTAAAATACTCCTTTTTTGTTTTTTCGTAGGTACAATTCTGACAAAGTTACTGTTTGCCAAAAGTGTACTATAAAAACTAAGAGTTATTCAACGATAACTTATTTCATCTTTTTATAATACGTTAAAGGACCTTTAAAATAAGTTTTTTGTCAAGTCAATATAATTGAAATTGACGGAGTTGTGACTAAAAGAAAAACTTGTACTCGCTTTGGTTACGAAATAATTGCTTACTAACCACTAAAATTTAAGCGATTTATTAAATTAACCTTGATCCATATATAATTTTATTTTACAATGTAGTGTAAAGAAGTTCTAGGAGATTGGTCAGCTTACAATAAAAAGAAAAGTTCAATTTACATACACCGAAATTTTTTTAATTTATTTGAAAACTCTTTTTTCTTTTCAAAATAACTCGAAAACTATACATGTTACAAAAAAAACAATCGAATACAAAAAATGTAGATTTTTTTGGCAAAAATATTGTTATTTATTTTTCTTAGTCACAATGAAAACGCAAGAGATGCCGTTGTTTGGAAATTTTACTTTAAGCAAAACCAAACGTATCAGAGTATTTTAACTTAACTTAAATTTTTTGAAAAAAATTTAAAAATAAAAAGTTAACTCACAGGCCTTATAGCCCTTAATATCGACCAACAAAATTCTTTTTTATCGATTGGATACCATAACAAAGGAGTTATTGTTGGAAATCAATTGCATTTCATTCCAGGATATTTTGCAGCAATTATAAATACGCGTGAGCATGCTATTTTACACGTGTATGAGTTCACTCTCGTATCAAGCGCACAAATATGCATATTTATTATTTATCACTAATAATTATTATTATATGCAGTAATAATATTATCATTTTAATTATTATATACAATAATACAATAATTAAATTAATTGAAATTAAAAAATGTTAACTATTTATTACTGGAAAAAACGTTGCCCGAATAATGTTCATAAATATATTTAGATATGTTTCTTGTTATTCCGAGCTGTGTCCATGCTATTCTAATGCAATGCGAACGTTTCTCAGGTATTCTTATTTTTTTTCGCAAAGCCTAACGAAAAGAGGTGGGACCATGCGGTTTTGATGTCCAAACTGCACCTACTCCAGCAGCGTGTTTACGTGTGTATAAATAAGTTTTCTCAGTAGGAGTGGTTTTTAGGGTTGTCCAATATAATGAGGCACAGTAAATTATTTTCTAGAACAAGGAACAATTGTCATTTTTAATATACTAACATTAATTCAACATATAAACTGCTATTTTTAAATTTTCTCAGCATGGGTGGTTTTTAGGGGTTGAAACCTTTGATATTTAGATGAATTATGCTCTACAACAGGAAATGCAGTATATTCTGAGTATAAAAACGGGATTTTAAAATATAATACTATTTAGACAGTCATTTTTAATTTTTTATCAATAGGGGCTGTTTTTCCCCCCAAAAAAATAGACATCGCCTATCAGTTTGATATCACATTTGAACTAAAGGGTTGAAGGCTGTTCATTTGTCATTGGGCTATTAATTAATGACACTTTCTAAGGAATAGTCGGCCTTAGTTTGTAACAATGACTACATTCGCTCATGTACACTTATCACACTAATTCGAAATCCATATTCGCCCATATCTTGACGATCGGCGTCTTATGAATAAATAAAATAAATAAATAAATAAAACAAGCTTAACTACAAATTTACAGTGTAATCATTGCTATCCTAAAGAATTTCAAAGTGATGTCCTGTTTTTACGTTCAGATACTGGACTAAAACGGAATGTACAGTGGACGAGGCTCAGTCTAATCACAACCAACTGTTGTCTGGACCAGAGTGTTGTCTGAACACAACCCTCTTGCCAGAGCTCGTCTTAACTGAAAGGCTAAAGTGTTTGTCAAGTGTTGTGGTGCTATTAATAATACCTCAAGAGAACTTAAATATGCTATGCTCTTTGAGGTTCCTCTAAGACAGTATATTTTAATTGACCAAATAATATACAGTAATAACATCTGAGTTAAAGATACAATTTATTATTGGACTAGTTCAGTAGAAAGTTATATTGGTGCTTATATTTTATAGTATTACAATATCATCCCTAAGGTTTATACACTGTTATTTACTATGTACAAGTTTACTGGTTGGTTTTACTATCAATGAGAAATTTATAACTAAAATCAATCACACAATATAAAACCATTTGGTAAGCATATCAAAACTTGAACTAACTCGAAATTCGGTAACTTTTTATCATTTGAATTAAAAAACCTAATTTTCGTTTCCCGTTTCCTTTATGTCTCACTTGCACTTGGTTTTACTTATTTAATGCAAATATTTTAAAATTTATTTATGATTTCAAATACATAATTACAATATAAACAAATTTAATTTCATAATTAACTCTTTATCAGTAGCCAATATTGAGTACTTTACGAGATTTCTTGCTATCCATAACAATACAATTATTTAATTTATTTATGTATGTTCTATTACTACATATCTACAATATTTAACCGAATAAATAATTTTTTTAAGGGATGAAGAAAGTTATTTGTTATTTAAAAGATGAAGGATTAAGTGAGAGTTGTAATGGCTAAAGGGAAGTTTTTAAGAAGCTTCCTCTAAAATGAATGAACTATAATAAAGAGCCTTTTAACTGTAAATGTATATTTAAGCTCCTCTAAGGCTACAATTTACTGATTTAATAATTCTCCTTGTCCTCATGCTTAGTTTTTGCAACCAGAATACAATACATAAGGAATATTATTTAAGAGTCCATTTTAATTGCAATTCAAAATAAATTCAGCAGATATATAAGTGAATAATACTATGTGATATTATTCGCACAATTGATGATCAAATTCAATTGGCATTATTTTTACAGCACTTTGAGAACTGTGATATAACCTAGGATAAGTAAATTTAAGAAGTTTCTTGGAAAAATAATCCTATTACCTATGCTTAGTTATGTATTAGTTTAAATGTTCTTAGTCATTAATGATTTAATATACAATAAAGTTGTTGGAAAATGCTATTAGACAATATTTTTAAATATTACTTACTTATCCTAATGTTCCTGCATAGTTAATCAGCTTAAAAAATATCAGACAGTTATGCAATAGTTAATATTTATATCAATTGGAAATCGCTTTGGGAATATTGTTGTGATATATGCTTAGTTAAAACATCCTCGCATGTAATCAACCAAAGATTTCTTTTTTCCCCTTATCGATACTTGTCTTATCGTTAGTGTAATTTTGTACTGAATATTTCAACATTGTTGAGGCAACGGTTCAAACCCCGCAATCCACATTTATTCGTACCTCCCGGCATTTTAACCCATGACCCCTTCAATTAAAGTCAAGAATAATAATTATTATGCTAGCAAAAGGCCCAATTTTATGTGGTTTTCTGTGTGTGTGTGTGTGTGTGTGTGTGTGTGTGTGTGTGTGTGTGTGTGTGTGTGTGTGTGTGTGTGTGTGTGTGTGTGTGTGTGTTTTAGTGTTTGTTGTTTTTCTTTTTAGTTGTTTGTTGGACACATAGAATAACCTGTTGTCCTGTTACACAGTCTGCAAAACAGATGGTAAAAGGAATCGCGATAGCACAACACGGACCTAGGTCAGCTGCATGGAAGGCCAATCCTTAAGTTATTCTTAGTTAGAAATTAAATATAATTTGTATTTTAATTAATAAAACAATACTGTTTGTATGTTTGGTATACAACATTTTGTTAAACATGTCTGAAGTAAACATGAGAAATATGCACCACAAATCTAACCTTCACGAAAATAATCTTTTTCGAGGTATATATTTAACATACGCTAATTCAGGACAGAAACTGTATGATAAATGATGTGATAAATGGAATAATGGCGTAGGTCGTTTGCAAAGGGCATGCTACGATCAATCTAGCTGTACACACAATGCATCTGTTCTTGTCATGCTTTGGCCCCACCTGATAATCCGTAAACGCGATATTGCAGGAAACACGTAAAGCAAGAAAATGTCTGTTCTGATTAAATTGTTAATTGGAGAACATTTCTCCAATTAAGTATTTAATATTTACTACTAAAAACACCGGACTGAAAGATGTAGATTACTCAACTCACTCTATACATTCAATTTATAAGAATTAAAAAAAACTCTATTATCTTTTACTATTTCAAACACTTGAAATGCTATGATTGATTTCTTTCTGAAAAACTTAATATATGACAACATATCGAAGGCTAAATTAGGTTTAATACATGACAACATATCGAAGGCTAAATTAGGTTTAATCTGGGAACAGGAAGAACGTTATGATAATTTATTATTTTAATATACAAGCAATGGTAAAAATAAACTCACCTTAGTTCAATGTGATGGCTGTTATAAATGTTTAGAATTCATCACAGTTACAACAACGCGCTCGTCCTATTTAGATGATGTATATTAAAATAATTATGAACCTTTTGTATATTAAAATAATGTATGTTCCAAACAGTTTGTAAGACATAAAATCTGGGTATGATTAGAAAACCTATGGATCCATTACTAAACTATTTTTCATATTTTAAAACAGTGTTAGTTATTTCATATATTTTCTTTTCTGTAATTCAATAATGTTTAGTGTTAAGTAGGCATTATTACTTTTATTGCAGTAAAATTTGTATTTGATGTCTTAGAATGAAACCAGATATGAGTTCTTTATTATGTTGATACAGTTACATACCTGTAAATAGTATTCCAATTACAACATTTTACTCACTTCACCAACACAATTTCTTAGTAATAATATGAACACAATATTACACAACACACCTCAGCAATAAATTAAAAACCCTGATAATTTAAATGGAGGCATGTTTTGGATCACTTGCAATTAATTTTATACCAGAACGTTTAGGTTAATAAGACGTGTAGTCAGTCCGCCTCGTCTACTTTCCTCTCCTCTGCTGATCTTTATCAATCAGATGTTCTACTTGGCATGTGGGGGCGGAGGAGGGGCAAGAGTCAGGTGATCAGCTGTTTGCACAGATAGACAAATTGGTAAATTGGTCGTATGTTGTTTTGTAATAGAGAATTGATAGAATAGCATAAGTACCAAAGGTCAACTCTCTACCTTTTATGGTTAAGGAAAACACGGACGAACAGACAAACAGAAAACTGTGCATATTAGGACATATGTTTATGAGAACTTTTTGGTTTGTTTTAACCCCAGGAACAACGGATTACGGATAGTAGTACCATTTAGTGCTGATGCATATTATATTCTGAAACTGCGTGTAAAATCACGACCATTCGATCAAAATAAGACCGATGTAACTCTTTTGTATGATTGGGGTTGAACTTCCAGCAGGACTAAAATAACACATGAAATTAACTTGTACGTTTAGCCAACATTTTTTACAATTTTTAACCCTTAATCCTGAATATCGTATTTTTTAAGTAATCAAGCTGAATGTACGTTACCTCATTACATTAATACAGTATAAAACTTTTCCTATTACTTCCTTCGGAACGTTTAATATCAGGGTTGCAGATGTGGAAGCAATATGGGTGGATTAAAGCCAGTTTTGATATGAAAGCAATGGAATGGTTGGTGAAGTTCTCCGCCTATATTAAACAGCCGTAAACACAATAAAGTAAGATTAGCTTCCCTTTAGTGAAATAATTAATTTTAATTATATTTACTATAAAACATTTACGAACACTTTTAACTATTAATTTATAGTTTTGTAATCTAGAACCATATATAGTGTAACTTACAATGAACATTGTGTTATTTAGGTAGTATTTCTGTTATTTATAATTAATAATTGTATTTTACTTTATTGAAAAAATATCAAAACAAAGTAACTAAAGTAAATATTTGGGAATCGGTTTATTTAAATTAAAAATATTAAGTGATATAATTTATACTTAATTATATATTACAATGGTAAATATTTTACTAAAAGTGTTGTTTGACATGATTCTATCACATCGATCGAATATATTTAATTTTACGGAATGAGATGCATTTAAAAATATATATATTTTTATCAATTATTAACGTATACTTACTATCTCCCTATTAACGTAGCTAAGACCGATCAGTTTGTGTAAAGCCACTGATTCCTCCCTCGACTGTATGCCTTTATCCATAAAATAAATAGAAAACTACAATATAACTAACCATATATATTTGTTTATTAATAGAAGAAGTGTATTTTCTTATGAGGAGGTCATAGTCGTTTATTGAGCCACAAAATAACAATAGTATATTTCATAACAAGAGTGGAAAGTGGGGTTTTGCATGTTCAAGACCATATGTTTGAAGTGCGAGACTTGTCGAGCACTTCAAATGGTCGAGAACATACAAAACACTTTCACTCGAGTTTTGAACGATACTTTTCACTACACTACGGAATAAAAACAGGTGTTGTTGACTGTGGAAAATTTTCGGTTGTAAACAATGTTACTTTCGGTAGTAAAGAATAGACAGCTGTTGAAAATATGATGTTTCGCAGGTTGTAAACACATAACGAAAACAGCTGAACTCATAGTAGTGTAGTGAAAATAGTATATCTCATAACAAGAGTGGAAAGTAGGGTTTTGCATGTTCGAGACCGTATGTTTGAAGTGCGAGACTTGTCGAGCACTTCAAATGGTCGAGAACATACAAAACACTTTCACTCGAGTTTTGAACGATACTTTTCACTACATTACGGAATAAAAACTCATTTTTGGAATGTTAACTGTTTATTAAATTAGAAACATGTTTTAAAAATAGGTGTTGTTGACTGTGGAAAATTTTCGGTTGTAAACAATGTTACTTTCGGTAGTAAACAATAGGCAGCTGTTGAAAATATGATGTTTCGCAGGTTGTAAACACATAACGAAAACAGCTGAACTCATAGTAGTGTAGTGAAAAATACATTGCATTGGCTAAGTCAACTGGGTAAATAGGTTCTACCATTATAATAAATCTTAAACGAAATTAAGATTACATTATTCTTTTTAAAAGGAGAACATTTCCATCTAGAGCTTAATTAACCAAACCAACAACTCAAAGGCAGTATTTTTATGCAACTAAAACTCCAGCCAAAAATTCCCGGACACTGTAATAGCATCTCTCTTGAAGCCCCTTGATCAGTTTTCTAAATTTTACGTAATTTGTTTCTAGCTTAAGGTCATCCGGTAGTTTATTGAATAAAATTATTCCATTACAAATAATATGTTTTTAAAAAAAGCACTAGAATGGGCTGGAATTTGCAGGTCATTCATATGACGAAATTGATAGTGGTGGTTAACAGAAGTAGGAAATTTACGACACACAAGGTTTCAAGAATGTAAATTAAGGGAAATGTCAGTAATTTGGAGGACTGGAAGATATTTTTGCAAGATTTGTTTCTATCCACAGATTAAATTATCATGATAGCTTTTTGTAGAGTCCAAACAAATAAAGTGTCTGCCAAGCCTCTCCACCCCACACAGGTACTGCATACACTAGAAGTGGGTACAGAAAACCGCAGTAGGCTGTCAGCAAACCCTCGGCTCCAACCGTCCTTGATAGACTACGCAAAATGAAAATGCACGTCCTTACTCGCTTACAAACATGTTAAATACGAGAATGAAACTTTTCGTGTAGAAACATTCCGAGAATCTGACTGATTCTGTCACATGTACTATTACGTCATCTAAGTGGAAGCCTAAACCAAAAGCTAATGTTGTTGTAGATTTTTGAGTTTTGAAATTTATTACCTTAGCAGCATTGACATTAAGCTTATTGCTGTCAAACCACTAGAGTAAGGAGTTTGACTCTAAAAAGGTTTTTTGTTCCATTCTATTTTACTAGGACTAGACAACGAGAGGGAGGTATAATCTGCAAAAAGGTAAATATTTGAGCGTGATAAGTTAGAGGAAATTCGATTTATGAACAGAAGAAAAAGGATCGGGCTGAGGATAGATCCTTGAGGCAACCCCACAACGATACATGCCTCAGCAGAGGTGTGACGTCTTACAAATCCAGTTTTGCCTATGGCATGTATTTCAACTGATTGTTTACGACCCCAAAGGTATGAATCACACTATTTCGAAGCCACCCCTCTTATTCCTATTGAATTCATTGTTCTAATAACATGTTATGGTCAAGACTATGGATATGCCTCAATGTAAAATTGCCAGTGGTATGGACATACCATATCATATTGCTAGTTTGCATTTTGTTGCCTCAAATGTGGCAATAATCATTTATTTATTTATAATGTTTGACAACAGGTAAAACCCACGTAAAGTGAAACTACACAAATAATGCCTAATATAACAAACAATACAGAAAAAATTTCAAAATTTATTAATACATGTTTCGCATGTTGAAAAATATACCATTAATTTAATTGTTAATGTTTACCTACCAGTATCGCGCATGCGTACTAAATTTACTTGACGAAATGTTAAAATGTTCATTCATTCAAATTAAAGATACATAAAATACAATAAAATACTAGGTTCACTAACTGTTAAAATGCCATGAGAAGCTATTTTACATATGACACATGTTACGGACAAATTCTAAAACATAGAGAGAAGAAATGTTAAGATGAAATAAAAACTGAAAAAAGAGAAAGAAGAAAAAAAGAGTTCGGTGGAAGTATACATTGATCGTTAATTTATGATTAATTTTGTTTGATTTAAAAAAGAATTTATTGAACAATTAAATACATTTAGCTGGTTTGCAAATGTATTGAACCTACTGCAAATTCTATATAAAAGACTGTTACTTTGTCGATTAGTGTTAAAACGTGAAATAAAAAACAAACGGCTCTGTCTGAGTCTAATTATCGGAATATAAAAATTAACTTGTTTCACTAAACCCATTGACAAGCCGATGAAGATAAGATAATCATAATACTGTTTTTCGTCTTTCTAAAGTGCAACATTCAAAATCAGACAATAATTCTTCATAGGACCTGAAAAACGGATAAAGCCTGTGTAGTTTCCAGTACACGAACCTTAAAAACTAACTCTGAATCCTCTCAAGTACGACCTTGAGCCTTTTAAGTAAGGATTCCAAGCAATACAATTATAGCCTACTCAACAATCGATCTGACTAGAGAGTAATACAGTTTTTAATGGCATCTAAACTACTAAAGTCGTATGAATTTATAATCACAAAACCTACATTTTTCATTGCCTCATTAGCAACCAGGTTAACGTGTGAACCAGGTTAATCTGTGAAAGGAAAGATCAGGAGAAATCAGCACCCCCATGTCTTTGATTTCATTAACCCATTTTAATATGAGCCCATTTAACTGGTAATCAAATTAAACACTAGATTTCTTTTTAGTAAATCTTAAGCACATACATTTATTTACATAAAATAATACATTATTGGTTAGTGAGCAGTATAAAGCCTATTTAGATCATCCTGTAGCTGCTTGGCATCATTTAAAGTTTCAACTGATCGATATACATTGAAGGTATGACAGCAATAAATTAATTAAGCTTGGGCAAAAGCCAATGTCAATATGTGTGGATAAAAATATGTCATGATTAATTTTATTAAAATCTTTGACAAAATCTTGGCCTCCTCTATCAAAATGTTAGATGTAAAGTTAGTGAAATTAATTAGATTATAGGTGGACAACATTTTGGGCTTAACAATCAACAATCATACTAGATATTTCATTGAAAATGCTTTTATACAAAATAAGTTCAAATACTTTACTTGGGGAAGACACAATTGCAATCGATCTATGGTTTATGATATTAAAAGCCATGCCGGACTTGAAAATCGGATGTTAGCATTTATTACAGTATTATAAGGTGAGTAATTGGCTTTTGTATCAGAATAAACACTTTTAAAGTAATCTGCAAAACCATTTGCAATGTCTTTATCGCTGTTTTTTTTTTTTTTCTTGGGGATAAAGTTTTTACTTTATCCCCAAGAAAATACTTATTAAATGAATTTGACTTTTTACGTTTGTTTTTTATATAAGACCAACACTTTTCTCTATTGTTACCCATATTATTTTCTATTTCATTAATATTATTTTTGTAAGCTTGCTGAATTAACACTTTTACGCCTTTTCTATATTTTTGTACAACGACATAAAATAATCGGATCGTAATGTTATTTTAAAATAAAATTCCTTAATCTAAATATTTTTAGTTATTTGTGAACTAAACCAATCAGAATATTTCCTTTTTCTAGGCTGAATGATTGGGATACATTGATAAAAAATCTGATAACACTTTTCGTAAAACCAGTCGATTGCGAGGTTAACGTCTGAGAATAGTCTAAGTTTATCCTATCTTACATATTGTAATGACAAATACATATCTAGCTCTTTTATAGTTGCGTAAACCACAATGTGAAATTGACTTTGGTCGAGGAAGGCTTCTATGTTTATACATAATGACGGGTGGTGTAAATCTATACGAACCAACGGTGAGTCTTCGCGCTCTACTATTACAGGTGAGGGTAAATTAGTTAGTACTAAATCCAAGGTACGATAATTATGATTACATATGTTATTAAATGAGGTTAGAGACCACATTGACATAAAGTTAGCCAAGTTAGTGTAATTAATACATGAGTCAGTAAGCAAATTATAGTTAGTACCATTAATGTTAGATAAAATAAAATCACCTAAAATTAGTAAATGACATTTGGGCAAGGTACTTACATAAAGTGATATCGTGTCATAGAAGTTAAGATATACAGGAGTGGTAGTAGAGGGAGGAAAGTAAACACAAATTACACAAAACACAAATGAACTTAAGGACACTTTAACACACAGACATTCATAATTGAGTTTAGTACCGGGGTGAATAGCGGACACTCTCACAATATCGATACCGCTCGTCACGGCCACTAACACACCTCCGGCCCGCAACTTCTCTGCCACTCCACTATCTCTATCACAGCGGTACACAGAGTAGCCATCACCAAAAACTTCACTGTCAAAAATGCTTCAATTTAGACCAGTTTCAGTTAAACATATCAAATCAAAGTAACAATCAGCAACTGCTAAATTAAAATTGTGTAATTTTTTGATCAGACCTCGCACATTATGATAATAGGTACACAGCGACCGCTACTCTGAACCAGATCTGTTCTTATTTACAATTAGTATTTTTAAACAGTTATTTAATGTTTTGATGTCTTCCATACTATTTAACACTAGCACATCACCATTATCGTCCTTCCGCAGCAGAATCTTCCGGTTGACTGTTCAAAGATACTTGTAGTCTGCGGTCCTCCTCGCAACTCTAGCAGCCCTCAGCAGTTCACGTCTGTATGGTGCCAAAATCTCGGTAATATATACAGGATAGTTACTAGCGAAACCATCGCTCTTAGCAGTCAAGTTCTTTACTGACATCTTCTTCTTAATAAATTCTTCTTTGTCGAAGCGGTGAATAAACTTAACAATGATACCTCTAGACCGAGGATCTGTCTTGCTCTTAGGAAGGCGGTGGTAGGCGTCAATCATCTCTGGCTTGATGGTGATGCCGAGTGCATTTCCCACCTGCGTCACCGTCTGCAGCACGTTTAACCACTCCACCTCCGGTACTCCGAACACCTCCACGCAGCTGCGGCGGCTGTACTGTTCGCACTCCTCCATGCGATGTTCAAGCTTGGAGACTGAAGCCTTAAGCTTCACATTTTCGCTGTGGAGGTATTCCATTTCTTTTCAAGATTCAAGATTATTTTATTTCTCATAAACATATTACATTCATGAGCGATGTCATTAATGAATACATAAGAACAACTCTCAATATGGAACAACATAAAAAAAATCCTTAATCTTAAAATTAACAACAGTACTATCTACTTACAGTGCTTAAATTTAGAAAGTATGGACACTGTAAAACGATTGATTCAATGAAAAGTGTTTTAGGTTTTTCCGGAATTCGCGTATTGGTACCTCACTTTTAAGACATGCAGGCAGGGCATTAAACAGTTTGATGCAATTGTACACGACATTTCTTTGGAAAAGAGAAGTGTGTTGCTTTGGAATTTGAATGTTTAGTCGTGGTTGAAGCAAATAAGGAGTCAGTGAATCTCCAGACCAATGTCCCTAGATAGTACTTCCCCATGGAGTCCTGGTTGGCCAGGCAACCAGCCACTAGTCATCCTTATTCTAAAGGCCGCTTTACAAGCTTCCCCTTTTACAAACAGGTCCATTGGGCGGAGCCCAGTGAGGACCTCCATCGCCGCTAATGGGGTTGTTCTAATTGCGCCTGTAATTCCCAGGCACGCCATTCTCTGACATCTGTCTAATGTTAGCCTAGCACTGTTCTGTGCCATGGCCGGCCACCAGACAACTGCCGCATAACATAAGGAGGGCCGAAGTACACTCGTGTATAGCCAGTAAACCATCTTTGGTTTAAGACCCCACGTTGTCCCAATGGCCCTCCGACAAGCCCAAAAAGCCTTTCTGAACTTCCTGGCTTTCTCCTGAAGGTGCTTGAGCCAGTTCAGTTTAGCATCCGGGATAACCCCCAGATACTTAACCGACCCTGTAGCTCTTAGCTCCATATTTCCCATAGTGGGCATGTATAGGCCATCCAGCCTCTTCTTCCTAGTGAAAAGTACAAGTGTCTTGTTAGGATTAACAGAGAGCCCCTTGTCCCTACACCACCTTTCTAGGTATCTCAAGGCAGCCTGGACGATGTCCGACACCGTGCTGGCAAACTTACCAACGCCCAGTATACACACATCGTCCGCGTATGCCTGAGCATATACCCCCATCCCGTTCAGCGCCCTTAGTAGGTCATCAACCACCAGGGACCACAGGAGAGGGGAAAGGACACCCCCTTGGGGGCAGCCGCTTCCGACTACAACCTGAACCGACGCTTCGTTCAGTGTTGCCTTAACCAATCTGCTGCATAGGTAGGTTTCAATCCATCTGGCAATAATGCCCTTGACGCCCGTCCTAACGACAGCAGTGATCATATACTGCAGGGAGACATCTATGTTTTTCTCAAAGGTAATTATTTATTATACAATGTGAAGGTCAGACTTGGTATTATGTTAAGCCTATTGTTAACTTGTTTTGTTTTTATGTACTTAATAAATTCTTATGTTGGTATCTGTAATGACTATGTATGTATGTGATATTACAATGTCTTGTTATGTAAACTTCATTTTGTGAGAAAAATAAAGATTATTATTATTAATACATTGTTGAACGCCCCCTCTATGGCCGTGAAAACACCCATGGCTAGCTCCTTCTGCCGAATCGTCTCCTCAACCCTCGTGATGAGTCTGTGAAGAGCCGACCCAGCAGATCTCCCAGCCATGTATGCGTGTTGATTTGTATGGAGCGGGTTATCTCTCAATATCCCGTCCCTCATATGCCTATCGACCAGCCTCTCCAATGTCTTAAATAGAAAAGACATGAGGCTGATCGGTCTGAAATCTTTAGGTCTGGAATGTGTACCCCTTCCAGATTTGGGGATAAAGACCACTTTTGCGGTCCTCCACAGCCATGGGATAAAACCCAAGGCCAGGGAAGCCCTACATATTGTGGACGGATCCCGGAAAGTGAGTCTCAAATAAAAGTTGCAAAGTCTCTTCTTCTGATCTGGTCCACTCCCCATCCTCTTTAGTGAGGGGTCCCAGTCCTCCCCCAGGATCCTTAGCCAACACTTTGTGAAGCCTGGACATCGCTGAGGTCGTCTCTATAGTGGTACAAAAGTCTCTCCAGGATTTCCTGGAGAATCTGCGAACCTCTCGTCTGTAATTTCTTTGGGACTCCCGGTAGGCCAGCCAGTCAGCATCACTACCGGATCTGTTGGCCTTGCCGAGGAGCCTTCTAGTTCTCCTTCGATGGACCTCTAATTCTTGAGTCCATCTCCTGCTTCGAGCATCCCTTTGTGTAATCAAAGGGCAGTTGTTCTCATAAGATGTGATTACGGCCTCCAGTTTGTCAGATTAGATCCAGTCTGTCAGACAGTTCCACCGAATAGGAGGTCCAGTCTGTCTGTCTGGGATTCCTGTACACTCTCAGTGTTGTCTGGCCCTCAAGCACAAAGCAGATGTGTCTGTGGTCCGACAACGAGGGTTCCTGCGAAACTTCCCAGTCCCTAATGTCATGAAACATTGAGGCTGAGGCCATAGTTATATTTATAACCTCCCTCCTAATGATGTTCGAAAAGGTTGGGAGATTACCCTTATTGAGTACCAAAAGTTCAGTACCTCCCAGGTATTCTGCAAGAGCAAGGCCCCTCTCGTTCGTGTTACTGCTTCCCCAAACCTCATTGTGAGAGTTGGAGTCGCAGCCGACCACTATCTCAAGGTTCCCAATCCGGCAGTAATCCACCAACGGCACCATCTCTCTTGATGGTGGGAGGATCGTCCTATCGTATGGGAGGTATACCGATGCAACCACCAGTTCCCTCCTTACGCTATTGACCTCCTGCAGTTTAATAACCACTGCAACCACATCACCCCAACAAAATACCGGTATGAGCCAACTGTCTACGCCTGCAACCAAAATGGCCGCCCGCGGTTTCAGCCCACCCAATCCCCCGCAGAGCTTATATGTAGGAATGTTAAGACCCTTAATACAGTTATCCCGAATCCACGGTTCCTGAATAAGAGCAAGATTAACCCCTCTATCTCTTACAGTTCTAGCTAGTATAGTAGAGGCCTCAATACTATGATTGAGGTTGGCTTGTAGGAAACTTACCATTTCCTCCACTCCAGCACCTTGTTCCTCGGTCCCCCTCTTGCTTCGGATAGCCCAAGCCTCTTCTTGTCTCTACCAGACTGGCCAGAGGCCGAAGACATGCCGCTTTTGTCTGCCTCCACTACTGAGCTGGGCTGCTCACTTACCTCTGGCACGTTCAAGGCTGTTTCCTCTTTTCTTTTGTTCATTTTTTGAATTGTTTTATTTGTGTGTGTGTGTCCGTTTTCAAGTCCCAAGGGCCATCCATATTCCTTTTACCACCTCCCCCCGAGCGTACCCACGCCCCCAGGGATCCTTGTGGCCTCGGAAGTGCCCCCCAAGCCCGTCTACACGGTCCCATCCAGTCACCAACTGGCAATGTAAACAGGACCGGGATTTTCGCCAGCTGATAGGGCAGCCACCACATGCTGGTGAAGCCAGTTCGGGCCCCTGTACTATCTGGCAGCCCGGTGTGCCATCCCGGTTTTAACAAATGTACCCTCAAGAGCCCTAGGATCATGGTACCCGCGGTTTGGTGGCTCCATTCCTACTTCTGGCCCCTGAGACAGTGTCATGTTTTTGTATGAGTTGGGTGTGGTGCTGAGTTCAGGGTCCGCGGGGTCACTGCTCTCGTCAGCTGCACACCTCAGCTGCCCCTGCGGGCCTCGGTCCGGGACTGCTTATTGGGGTTGCCCCTTATTCACAGTTGTCCACCCCGTCAAAGACCAGATGGAACGTTCGCTATCCGCCACCTGCGACCCGCCCAGTAGCTGAGGCTCACCGTGGGAAGTTAATAATAAGTATTACTATAATATAATAATCATAACGAGACATAGCTACAAAATTTATTAATAGATGTTATGATAATACAACAAAACAATAATCAATAACAAGTACAAACTATAACAGAAATAATCATAATAGAGCTAACAACAACAATAGTAAGTTATATTATGTGCGGAGTCCATATATCATGCCCGAGCATTCCTCTTGAATACGTTCAGAGATAGGCTAAACATTTCAAAATGGGAGCAGACTTCATTGCCATTCCTCATCAACCGAGGCATCGTCCTGTGGTAGAGATAACTCTTAAGATAATTTGGCAAACAGCTGGTGGTTACGGGTATTATGTGGTATGTGAAAATATATCATGCTGAGGATGTCAGGACAGTCAATGTCATAAATGATGATCCCGAAGAGGAACACTAGGTCCATCAGCTGTCTGCGTGCACTCAATAGTGGAAGCTGCATGACTTGGGACATCTCCACCACATCGACCTCCAAGTATTGGTAGCCAAGCCTCAGTCCAATCTTCCGTAGGAGCCGCTTCTGCACTGATTCGATTGATGTAATTTACTCTGCTTAATAGAGTGCCCAGACAACACTAGCGTATTTAAGTACATGACGCACGAAGGAAGTGGAGAGAGCTCTAATCGTGTTCACGGAGAAGCCCCAACGACTCACATGGCCAATGAGTCCAAGCACTCAAGCTGCATTTTTGACAATATTGTTGATATTGTCGCCAAAATCGAGGGATAAGTTAATAAAAACGGCGAGATCCCGAACTGTGTTAACTCTTTTAAGAACATCATCTTGGAGCATGTAATCAGACTGCAAAATACTTATAGCTACAATACGAGCTCTGGAGAAGGAAATAGTAACACACTTGTCGGGATTAAGCTCCATCCCATTCAACAGACACCAATCTAGGATAGATCCAAATCACTCTGCAGTACCAGTTGCTGAGAATTGGATGACACTTCCATAAAAATCTTCAAGTCATCTACAAATATAAGAAATTGGCTATCCAGAGAGATGCCAATATCATTAATTAAGATATTGTATGTATAGGCTATTGCTTCGTATATATGTCGATTCTGAACTAGAAGTTGAGGACCCTACCATCCCAACGTTAAAGAAATTCATTGAAGGTCTTTTTAAAAAACATGAATTAAATCTTATTGCACGAATAGATAACATTGTGGAGTAAGTTACACAATTAGAAGAAAGATTTCAAGATATTTCAAGATACACTGGATAAGATAAAGGTAATAGAAGAGAAAACAATAAGTTTAGAAAAAGACATGTCAGATCTAAAAATAATGTTGGAAATGGAGAAACAATATGCTACAAGTAAAAACTTTGTCATCACGTGCATTCCACAAAAAGATAAAGAAGATGTCCGTGAAATAGTCATTAACCTTCTGCATTCAATGGATTTAGAAATAAAGAAAGATGAAATCACAGCACACAGACTTCCATCTTGGCCTATCACCTATTATTGTTCAATGCATAGCAAGAGAAACGAGAGATTCCATTGTTCGCAGGGCAAGGAAAATAAAACCTAAAGTTTCAATGTTTATTAAGGATGCTTTCCCGGATAGGGCTATCTATTTTAATGACCATTTAACTCCATATTTTTCTGAGCAAATGGCCAAGACTAACCAACCTAGACGCAATAAATCATATAAATACATCTGTTTGAATGGAAGTAGGATGATGGTTTAAGAAAGACAACTTATCAAGAGCTATACAAATAATCAACCATGAAGACATCAAGAAAATAACTTAGTTGTATTAAATGCCACACAGCAGCACATTTTACTCTTTTGGTATATATATGGATCATGTGACCAAGTTCATCATCTGATACACATCATAGAACTCTTAAATAAAACATTAAAATATGTTAACAATAGAAACAAACTTAGATTTAGAACAGATTAATTCAGAACTAGATGGGAATTTTCAAACTTGTGATAATTGGATAAATTTTGATACATTCATAAAATCAAGGGACATTTTATGTGATCTTAATATCATTTCTACCAATATAAGAAGCTTAAGAAAACATTGGGATACTTTTATAGTAGCTGTTGATTCAGTTATAGAAAGTATAGACTTAATAGTGCTATCAGAGATTAATGTATCAGAGGAAAAATGTAAATTATATGGGTTGAATGGTTTTGTCAATTTGTACAAATGTAGGCCTAGTGGAAAAGGAGGGGGTTTGCTCATCATGTATCGTGACAAAATGTCGTTAGCACAGATTGATTACAATCTTCAATATAATTCTATAGAGTTATTACTAATTAAAATATATTATAAGTCAGAATAAATTATGTTAGCAACTTGTTATAGACCCCCTAGTAACAATGTTAATCTATTTATGACAGACCTAGAGCAATTACTATCGTCAGAAATAGTTATGAATGAAAGACACTTTATCGTGTTGGGAGATATTAATATATGTTATCTTAATGGAGTATATGGTTCTGATGCATATCTTGATATTTTATACACATATGAACTTTTAAATACCATTAAGAAACCTACCAGAGTAGAATTTTATAACAATAAACTGGTATCTAGTTGCTTGGATCATGTAAACATAAGGTTGTCAAATTACAGTTATGAGTCTTATATAATAGAAGATAAAATAGCTGACCGTTATTGGACAGGACTGGTAATTAGTTTTAATAAACCTAAATTAAATGTCAATTTAAATAAAGTAAAGGAATTCATTACTTCAAAAAAGTCAATGTTGCAATTAGGCAGGAGAACTGGTGGCCTATCTTAGATCTGAATAACCCTACTGATATATATAGTGAGATTGTAAAAAGATTTAAATATATATATGATAATTCAAAGGTACAAATAAGATGCAAACTCAATAACAAAAGGAATCCTTGGATATGTAATGAAATTAGATAAATGATAGATTATAAGAATTTTGTATGGAGACAGCATAAGAGAGATAGGTTTAATTTAGATTTAAGAAATAGATTTAAGTTTGTTAGACATTTTTAACATATAAAATTAGAAAAAGTAAGAATGATTATTACTCTAAACTATTACTAGATAATGTAAAAGACACAAAGAAGTGCTAGAATATTATAAATGAGACTATTAACAAAAAAAAGGAAGCCTACTGTACTAGACACAATTAAAAATAACTTCAAGATTGAGAGTGACATTGAGCTATTTAGATTATCAAATAGTTTTAACGACAGTTTTCACAAAACTACCCAAAGAAAAGTAACAGAAATGACAGGGGAGATATTTGATATAGATGACAAATATTATGAAGGTAATTATAATTTAGGAAATAAAATTAGTATGTTCCTTAGGCCGATGAGTAATGAAATGCTGCTGTCATTGTTAAATAAAATAAATATTAGATCATCAGCAGGTCCAGATGGTATCAGACTACAAGACATTAAAAACAATATAGCCTATTTAAAATTAGTATTAATTCATTTATTTAAAAGAATCGTAAACACTGGAAACATACATAATGATATGAAAGTGTCATTCATTAGACCTATTCATAAGAGGGGAAGTGTACATGACCTAAATTGTTATAGGGCTATTGGTTTAATTTCTGTGATCTTCAAAATATTTGAACATTACATCAATGAACAGTTGAGCAAATACTTAACTGACAATAAAATAATAGGTAAAAATCAGTTTGGTTTTATTCCTGGTAGGTCTACTATTGATCTGTTGGAGGTGTTAATTAATTGCATTAGTGAGTCACTTCATGAAAACAAATTTGTAATGGCTGTAGCAACGGACCTTACAAAAGGTTTTGATGTGGTAAATTATAAAATAATGTTACACAAATTAGAAAAAATTGGCATTTCTGGCAGATTGTTGACGTTGTTTGTAAATTATTTTAAAGATAGACAAGTATGCACTTCTATTGGGCATATTGTTGGTGACAGCATCAGTCAGGAGTGTGGCCTAATTCAAGGTAATATTATCTCACCTACGCTATTTAACATATATGTCTGTGATCTGCCTTATTTAAAGATTAACAGTAGAATACTACAATATGCAGACGACAATATTATATTCACTACACATAATGATTTAATAAGAGGTAGCAACATTGTACAGCAGGATTTAGATCTGCTAGTTAAGTATTTTTTTAATAACAACATAAAAATAAATGCTAAGAAAACTACATCAATAATATTTTAAAATCCTAGGATTAATATTAAGGTGCAACAAGATTTATACAAACTGAACTGTCAAAGTCATATATGTTTTAGGGGTGGACCTAATTGTTCATGTAATCATCTGGTTTTTAATTCTAAATTAAAATATTTAGGAATCACATTAGACGCAGATATGAAGTATAGGTCACATATAGTATATCTAGTTAACAATTTGAGATATGTCCTTTTTAAATGCAGAAAAATTAGCAATTTCTTTCCCATAAGCACAAAAAGGCTAATATATTTTTCTCTTGTACAATCTATTTTTCAATACGGGATATCCCTTTATTATCTAGCACCAGAATACATATTAAAGAAACTAAAAAATGTCATCAATAGAATTACACAATTACTGTTTAATGATATTTCATTGGAATGGCTTGGTATATTGGACTTTGCTGCACTAGCAAGATATACTGATTTAATTAGAAATTATCTTAACATAGAATATAGAATTCAACAACCTATAGATTATAATTCGAGAAACAGGCAGTATGTTGTTCAAAGACACATAAACTATTATGGCAAGTGTGTGCCTACTTATAGAATCCCTTCACTGATTAATTCCCTACCTAGAGAACTTACAAACCATCGAGAAAAATGCTGAAATAAAAATAAAGCTTAAAAACTATTTTATTTTTAATAATATAACATAAATTTCTTACCTAATCTTAGTAAAAAAAATGCAATATGACGCTCACAAAAAAAAAAAATATTTGACTCTAGAACTGGCGATGGCAATAAGCATAGTTTTCACAGCACTCACCACAAAGTAGTAATCTTAAACACTTGGTAGTTTAAAAAAATACAAATTTAGGGTTTTCCTGTTAAAAATAATAATATTAAATAAACAATAGGTGAACTTGGTTAAACAGTGAAACATGCGTATATAAAGCAAGCTAGTCAAGCACTGAGAGGACACTTATGAAATAAGTACATTCATGAACGAACAAATATTGGAAAGTGAAAGTTGACCTTCCCATCCTGTACATGTCCATTTGTCACACACTGTGTTTAAATATTGGGTGAAATCGGCATACCACAAGAAACTATGAATCAGAAAGATAACAAACCTTTTTAAAATTAACTTTTAGTTTAAGATTTTCTTTTTGTGTCTTTGAATGATAGGCGAGAAAAATATGGTATGATTTATTTTTTATTGAATTATTTCACATACTTAATAATTTTTTTAGTATATTTGTGTTTGTAAATTTTAGGATTTAAAACTGGTTTCTTGTTGTTTTTGTTTTTTGTTGGTTCTAAAGATTTTATTGAGTTGTTTTGTTGTATATATAATAGTCCAATGTTACATGTATCTCATTGTTTGTTTTGTTATTTATTTAAAATTTTTATAATTATTGTTATCTAATTTATTGTTGTATTGTTTTGATTTAAGGAAGTTCCCAAAAAAATCTACTATAATATATATGTGTAAAAATATGTTTCACATATAATTGTAACACCATAATTGTAAACAAATTATAGGTTTTCTCTCAATTAGCCTTGAGCTAGAGAGATAAATATAAACTGCTTGTTCAAATTGTAATTTTTCGCAAGCAATAAATATATTTGAATTGAATTGAATATTTTGGAAGTTAATAAATTAAAAGAACAGTTATATTTTCACATTAGTATATTATCTACAATTAGGTATTATGTTTGGTTATGGATAGCTGCCATATAGGCAAAAAAATTTATTCTTGTACAAAATGGTTTACCGTTGAAATAAATAGATAAATGCAAGTACAAAATGCACAAATATTATGGTAATCGATTTCTGTGAACCACGCTCACCTTCCTCAGACCAGAGGGATTCACAAAAAAATGAAAAATGGTGATCACAACTCCGTTTATATGCCTCAAAAATATCCAGCCATCTACCCACCAGTGCTGGTCAAATATCAAGAAACCAAGTATCAAGTAAGTATCTCGTGACCCCATTGGCTGGAATCATCACGTGCCTCCGCCATTTTGACATTTTCAGCCAATGGGGTTACGTGATCACTGGCCTATTAATTGAGTTGTTAAACAACATTTTCCATTCATTTGCGAATCCCTCTGGTCTGAGGAAGGTGAGCGTGGTTCACAGAAATCGATTACCATAATATTTGTGCATTTTGTACTTGTATTGTAATATATTTGTGTTGTGTAACGTTTACTTGTACTGAATATTCTTTTACAAACATGTCATAAACGATCAATACCTGCTCATAATGAGGAATTGTTGTAAGTATGTCATTATAGAAAAATTCTGCCCACCAAAGCTAGTGTGTCATGGAATACCCTTACATATTTGTTGATGTTACATCGATAAGAATCAACTTTCTGTATATGTTCTCCTTCAGAGGTCTTTCAAACCACTATCTTAGTCACAATGAATATATGTTTGTTAAATCATTGCTGCCAACATACATTTCTGTTGGTTTGTTTTATTTATTTATTTTTTTTTTATTCAATATTTCTCTATTTTATGTTTGTTTTTAACATTGCCGTTTATTGATATATAAAAAAAGTCGGAATGTAATTTATCCATCCAATGAGTATATTCTTCTTCCTTATTCTGATATGTAACGTCAATTATAAAACTGAATTCAACAGCTTCAACTTTTCACACAGCCTTAGGAAAATATCGGACAAATTCACGGGGAAACGTTAAATGATAAAAAAAATAAATAAATTGAATATAATATAGCCAGAATGAGTGTAGGATTTGTATTTATTATTTGCACAAATACATCACAAGCGACTAGTGCTTTTTATGTAAAATTAGGATATAATACAATTAAAATTTTTATTTTTCCTACTGTTATAACTGTTAATTTTGCAGTTACTTTATGTTAGTCTGATTAATTAAACATTTTAGAACTTTTGAGTTTTGTTTTGTTCTATAGTAGAAGTGTGCTTAATTTTCCTCATTTGTAATATTTTTCAAAGTGCCAAAATAACTTTGATAAAATAATCAAACAATGTTTTACAAGCTTTTATTCTTTTTGTCCATTCCACTATTGAAGTGGATTGCCTGACGACGAAGTGTAATTCAAATCTGTATTGCTTAAAAATAATGCTAATAATAAGTAAATTAAACTTGTCAAGCTCACAATTATCTTACAAACTAGTCATTTTACTTGTTATGATAATTCGAATACTAGATTTTTATTGGGATTTTAGCTAACAAACATGCTTTTGTTTTTATTATGAACACTTTAACATTATGATTACTTTTGTGTTGGAGATTCTGTATAAAATTCTATATCTATAGTTTAACTCGGTTATTATGTAGTTTTCATTTTTACTAAACAACATTGATGTTTGGTTTGACAAAGGTTAAAAGCTCTCAGGGAAAATACGTTTAGTTAGAAAATGGAAGATTCGTGTATGCGACGATGTACAATCTAATATTAACCCTCGCTCGGTTCACTCTTAAATAAAATATTACGGGTTAGACACCTCGTAAAAGTTATATAAAATGCTAAGAAATCTATCCAGCTAATATTTCCTAAATAATTGTTTTATGCTGTATTTATGTTTTTTTGATGTGAGAGAACAATGACGAGATAAGAAAAAAAGATATAAGACAATTAAAATATAAAGATAAGAAACAAACCATTAACATTAATTTTGCTTTATAAAACAAAAAAAAATCAACAGATTATGTTTATTCGATTACGTTTAAATGGTGAAATAAATTAAGATAATGGTTAGTAGAATAAAATTGTATCTTATATATACAGGCGTCATTAAACTTTTATTAATAACATATTATCTTGTTCAATGATGATGAAACTATGTAAAGTTATCTTAATGAACATTTTTTAACTTACGTTTGTTGTTTCCTCTTTCTACAAGCTCTAAATTGAATATAAAAATTATATAATTCAAATTATATAATTTGTGTAGTGTTTTAAGTTATTTTTTATGTGTTATGGCTATATTTTATCCTTTATCATCGTTATACTGGAAAAATGCGAAAATCCACTAGATTATATACCCCACTACTACCTTCAATGATACAGTGATGGTAGTAGTAATATGATATTTGTGTCTCCATAACAGTCTATATAACGATATTTTACAGCAATTCCAGTTATGTCATCTGCAGGCCTGTAATAAGACTAACACTGGTGTTAGGCAGGCATTTATGTCCACATGATCTTAATGCCACAAATATCTTACCTGCCTTGCTCAAGTAAATCGGATAAGTATGCTTCAGGAATTCTAAACAGGTTTTGAAGTCAGAAATACTTGATCTTTTATCCTCCGTTCGATTGCAGTAGCATGTGTCTTCTGGTAATATAGATTGTGATGACATGTATGACAGCTCAATCCGATGGACAGTTCATTCTAAAAAGGCATTTTTTGTTCATTTATTATTTTTTATAAATATATAATTTCCGTTTTGGCTTGTGGCCAGGGTTTGGTTATTGTCAAAGGAAGAGGAAGGAAAACTGTGAACCAGTTAGCCTGATTTAAGGTATACTGTCCAAATGGATTTTGATAGAACACTAAAACAAAGCGAGGCCACAACAAGGTCAAAGGACACTATTTACACTTCATTCTTGGTACAAGAATTTTAAACGTGAGAGCAACAGTTTATTACTAAATAATTATTTCCTATTTTTATTGATGTTTGGGTTAAGTGGAGAGAGGACTTTATGGCCTTAACTTCACCCCTAGTAAAGACATTTTTCATTTAATTTCATTTTACTTGTTCAACAAGCCTCTAGTTTCAGTTCAGATAGATTAAAGTTACATTATTACCAAATCTAAAGGATTAAAATTATTAGACTGTCTTAAATTAGAATAGCATCGATCTTTAACATTTAACTCTTATATAGATCGTTGATTAAAACATATAGGCAAAAATATTCTCACATTACTTGCGTAATTCACACTTACCTCTTGAGCCCTTTCTTGTATCAACTCTTCACGCAATGTTTTCTTATAATGACTGACCTTGTCATTCTATTAGCTGGAACTAATGACATTCCGGAGCACTGTGATGGGTTGCCGGGCGGCTTAAGTAAAATACTCGACCAAAACAGGAACACTAAGTTCCTGGTTTTAGGGATACCTACACGACACGACAATACAGTGCTCAACAAGACAGTCCAACAACTTAACGTACAATTGATAAATGTCGTAAAAAAGTTTGACCACGCTTCTTTCATTCCTCTATGCTGTTTCCCTAGGCGATGTTTCACTAGGCATGGCTTGCATTTTAATTCAGCTGGCAAGCACAAGCTTTCTGAGCTTGTAGCCGACTTTATCATGTCTGGTGGGACGTCGCCGGGTGAGACGGATTTACTACTCACACATACATGTATCAAATCCGATCAAAATTCAGTTGCAAGAGTTTGGTACAATTCTTCTTTAACTAATGTCAACAAAAAGCTACCACCCAAAAAATATAATAATTTGCTTGAAAGTGCCCCGGTGGTGAGTGGGAGAGTTTGGGTCAACTCGTCACTTCGTAGGAACTCTTTTTTAGGGAAGGGCAGGCCCCTGAAGCCGACACCCTGATTGATACCCCTCAGGATAGTTTCCGGTTGCGACAAAATAAAAATCTCACGATATTTCACCAAAATATATGTGGAATAAAGTCCAACAAAGATCTACTAGAAATACATGTTCAGTGTGAGAGTCCCGATATCCTTTGCCTATCGGAACATAATCTTGACGAATCCGAGCTTGACAGTTTTTGTTTACCAGGCTACAAAATCGTAGCATCATTTTGTAGAGAGTCACGGCAAAGGGGGGGTGTTTGTATCATTGTAAAAAATAACATCCAGTGCGAGGCTATTGATGTCTCACACTTAAGCTCAGAAATGTTTTGTCAAGTTGCAGCTTCTAAAGTTCAACTCCTTGATAACAGATCACTTCTCCTACTTGCCATCTACAGAATTCCTGGGTACCACTGTGACCAGTTCCTTGAGATTATCAGCCACTGTCTTGAGTCTTTAATGTGGCGTGCTACGTTCACAATGGTTGTTGGAGACTTCAACATTGACGTTTTGAGTGAGAAGCTTTCGACAGTAAATTTTATTCACACCATGAAGTCATTCGGTCTGAGATATACCATATCAACCTTTACTAGGGAGTTTAAAAACTCAAAAACTGCTATTGATAACATTTTCACTAATATAGATGATTTTCTCATTAGCAGTAGAGTAGTGATTACTGCCCTCTCAGATCACTATGGACAGGAGGCCTCAATCCGACTAGATAAGTCTGAATTGCCATCTGGTGCCAAATTCAAAATATCTACAAAAATGTCCCCCGAATCGACCCAATGCTTCAGGTTGCACCTGCTGAGGGAGGATTGGTCTCCGGTATTCAAATGCCACACTGCTGACGAAGCTTATAATAGTTTCATCAACATTTTTCAATATTACCTTAAGATTTCGTTTCCGGTTGTTAAAATCAATATGAAATCAGCTAAAACACCTCAAAGTAAAATCCTTTTAAGTAAAGAAGTATTAGACTTAAGAGAAGCGGTGAATATGAACTATTACATCACGAAAGATCTTGACTCCAATCATCCTCTTAGGTTAAAATACAAATTGCTTAAGAAGCAGTACAAAAAAGCAATTAGAAAAGCAAAATCATCACATGCTCTTAACAGGATCAATGGTTCTTCAAATAAAATGAAAACCATTTGGAGTCTAATCAATAATAACAGACCTTCAAAGCCACGTGACTCTGCAGTTCAATCGCTTAAATCCTGCAGTGGTAACATATATGACCCTCAATTGATTGCCAACTCATTCAATTCATTCTTTTCAAACATAGGCTTATCTACCTCCCTCAGCAGTGCTAACTGTGTGTTGAATTCTTCAAAAGTAACTCCCATTGGGAGCAGTAGTCCAAAGTCAATGTATTTATTTGAAACATCTAAGATAGAAGTGGAGAGTGAGATCCTTGCACTGAAACCCAAGCATTCGGCAGGTGCAGACGATGTATCTTCACACCTACTACGGCTTGTGTCTGACCTAGTGTCATCACCCCTCTGCTACATTATCAACCTCTCGTTTGATACTGGCAGCTTTCCTAAAGCGCTAAAACATGCTATAGTACGGCCAGTCTATAAGAAAGGGGATAGAACGGATCAAAACAATTATCGACCGATTGCTCTCCTTTCTACTTTCTCGAAGGTCTTTGAAAGGGTTTTCCTCTCCAGGCTACTGTCGTTCCTCGAGTGCAATAGTCTTCTTTCGTCCCATCAATATGGGTTTACCAAAAACAAATCGACTGTTGATGCTGTAAATGCTTTCGTATCTGCGACAGCTCAGGCTCTTGACGGTGGTAAACCATCAGTCGGCATGTTCTTCGATTTACGAAAGGCATTCGACATGGTAGACCATAAAATACTGCAAGAAAAAATCAGTTCTATGGGTTATTAGGGGTAAAGCCCATTCGTGGATCTGCTCCTATCTCAGTGGTAGAACTCAGCAGGTAAAAATGCCTTTTACTGACTCAGGGAACTGTGAACAGTTGACCACCTCTTCTACGGAACTGGTTCCTGCGGGGGTTCCTCAGGGTTCGGTTTTGGGGCCTGTATTGTTTCTTATATTCATAAATGATCTTCCCTTAGGAGTGGGTGATCAACTAACAGAGATTTGCCTATTTGCTGACGACACTTCTTTGTCCATTTCAGCTGCCGACCGGACAGACATTATCGTTAAGGCATATGAAAAGGTAAATGTACTCCTTCAGTGGTTCAGTTCAAATAAAATGGTTATTAATAGTGATAAAACGCAAATAATTGATTTCCGAATAAATAAAAGCGAAGATGCTAATCCACTTACATTCTTCATAGGAGACTCAGAAATTAATACCACCTCCACAACGAAATTTCTTGGAGTGCAAATAGACCAACATCTTCGCTTCAAAGAACACATAAACCAGGTTAGCAAGCGTCTAAGCTCTGGGGTCTTCATTCTCAGAAACATATCATCATACCTGGACGCTAGTGTGGGATTGGCTGCTTACTATGGGGTAATTTTTCCGTTCTTAAACTACGCTGTGGAGGTATGGGGCTATGAAAACTTCAGAACTAAATTTATATTCAGACTCCAGAAAAGAGCGATTAGGACCATCTTTAAGAAACCCTTCCGCTTTTCATGTAAGCCACTTTTTCAGGAGCACAATATTCTAACATTTCCATCTCTTTACATCTTAAAATCAATCTTGTTTGTCCGTAAAAATATAAAGCTTTTCCAATCCAATAGCAAAATCACACACACTTACAATCTTCGCTCAAAACACAACATCAGTTTACCGCCTCATAAAACAAGCTTCTATGGGAGACAAGTTTCATGCAGTGGGGTCAAGCTCTTCAACTCACTACCGGACTCATTAAAATCTGAAAGAGACGTGGTCAGATTCGAAAAAAATATGAGAGAAGTAATGCTGCGGGGCGCTTTTTACAGTGTTCCGGAATTTTTGTCAATGTCATTGGTTCCTTAATTGCAGGTAACTTCTTTTGTTAGAAGTAGTAATAATATTGTTTTAAAATCTATGATTACTGTTATACTTATGGTTATTTTTATTGTTTTATAGATGATTGACGCTATTATGCAACTGTTTGTGTTGTTTATTTTAAATAAAGATGATTTGATTTGATTTGATTTGATTTGATTTGATTTGGAGTTTTAATGTTGAAATTATTTTTAGTATAATTTCGTATAGTAAAACAAGAGGTACAATTTTCTTGACAGGATATTTCATTCACCAAGCCCACACATTTAGAAACTGGAGAACTGTCATTAATATCTAAATTATGATTTACCCTACCCAGTTGACAAAACTGAGCTATATGATTCATCCCTCCAATCAAAGGTCTACCCATCTTTCACGCCGGCCAACAAGAACGCTTTCCCATAGTCAGTCCACCTAAGACTGTGGACTATTGACGTTTTTACAGCTTCCACACATAACCATGTATGCGAAGCGGTATTTTTATTAAACTGAGATTAATCTTATTGAAATGTATTCTTATTGAAAATAGACTCACGAAAGAAAAGAAGGCCTAGGATCCTGTCAATAGATGAGAGAAAATATCTAATGTTTTAATGAATGAAACTCTTTATGACATAGGTGACCTACCCCATCTACCGTTCCCGATTGAACTTTGGATGACATTTAGTGGGTGTTATATAACACAATCTATATAACCTAATAACCATAATAATGACCGTATTTTATCAGTCAAAAGAAAGATCACTCAAAAGGGGGAGGGCCTTCTAAGTGAGATGTTCATTAGCTGGGCAGACATCTTGTGTCCAGTCAAAAGAAAGATCACTCGAATTACAGCCTGGATCAGGAATCCAACAGCCTGTTCAGGGTCTGGGGAGTGAACTGTTAAACCTCCAGGGAACACAAAAGCTGGTGACAAGAATCGATTCCTTAGTCAGAGGAATCTAATGATAGCCCTGGTTAAGATCAAAATTGCTGAAGAATTTGGCTTTACCGAAAACAGTCAAACGCTGCATGCAAGTCTGGAAGGGGTTCTGAGTCGACGGACACCTTGGCGTTCAGATGACGATAGTCAATGACAAGCCTAGACTTCCTATTAGGCTTGGGGATCAGGAATGCTGGACTGGCATATGCTGAGTGGGAGGGTTCGATGACACCCTACTCAAGGAGATCATTTGTTATGCCCCAAAGAACTTCCATCTTGGGCGGAGCAAGTGTATATGGGTGGGAGTGCACTGGCAGATTGTTGGTAAGGTGGATCTCATACTCCAGAAGACGAGTAACCCCCAGTTTCGAAGTCAGCACATCAGGGAAGCGAGAACACAACTACCTGATGGCTTCTCCCTGCTGCGGGGGAAGATGACCAACTGGATCCACCTTAGATTGTTCCACCTCACAATTTACCTCTCGGACTGCAAAAGACATAGAAGAGCAGTCTCCGGGAGGAATCAGAACCCTGCGATTAAAACGGAAAAAGCAGTGTTTGGTTCTGTAGATCCAGAACCAAACCACTCTTAGAAAAGAAATCCACTCCTAGGATGACGGTACACTGAGGTCCTTAGCAACCAAAAAGCTCCACACCCAAGAAACCCCTTGGATCTTGAATCTAAAAGAGACTTTCAGATGTATGGGCAGAGGAGAGCTAGCCGCAGTCCAGAAAATCAGAGACGACTTATCAGTGTGTCGGACAAGACCAAGATCGGAAAATCGTTGATACTAAGTGGAGGAGATGAGACAACGGGCTAAGCCAAAATCGAGAAGTGCTCGGTACTGCGTGTCTCCCACAAGGATATTTAGAAACGGAAACACTGAGGACATGGTCAGGATGTCCAGTGCAGCCATGCCAGCCAGACTCTGGTATAGAGGGTCAGTCACTTTTACCTCAGGTTTCCTTCCAGCCATCACCAGCAAATGTGGAGTTAGGGTAGCCGCCTGGAATGCAAACCCCGTTTTTTAGCTCAGACTTACGGGTCTGTGGGCAGTGGCACCGAATGTGCCCCACCTGCCTACAACCAAAACAAACAAGAACCCACTGCCCATCGAGTTGGACTAGACGGTGGCAACTGCACAGCCTGGACCGGAGGACCCCTTGCCTGCTCCTTCCGCAACATGTCAGATACTATAAGCTCTGCGATATGATGCTGATTCAGATCTCTGAAAGTCACAGAACGAGTGGCGAAGACCAGACGAAACGTTCATTAGGGGTGAGGCCGTCTAGAATGACAGAAACTGTCTCGGCCTCAGAGAAGGTCAGCCGCAGCACCCGACTTGCATCCCGAACAGCTCCTACATAGGAGGAAAGATCCTCGCCATGCCGCTGAGATCTTTACAATCTTTTAAAGGTGTGGCGCTCCCTAAACCTATCAGGCACAAAGAACTAGAGCACCTCCCTGTGAAAACCTCCTTATCGGGCCAGCACCGAAGAAAGTCTTTCAGAAAGGCTGCCCTGTCAGAATGGCACAATAAGATGAAAAAGAGAAGATTTCGTCAGTCCCGGAATATCCCTAAGTCGCAGAAGATGACCAAAGAAATTTAAAAGTACTTCAGGGTCCAACCCGTCAGCAGAAGAAAGTCCCTGCAGCAAAGTTGTCAACGGGTTAGGCTACTTGTAATACGAAGTAATTTTCACAGAAGGTATTGAAGCAGGTATGCAAGAAAAAGCCAGGATTGGAGGGACTCCCATAGATAAAACAGGTGGAGCAGCCGAAGTAACAGGGACCTCAGACAAACATAGTTAGGCCACTGGCTCGGGGACTACTGTCGGTCCCAGTGATAGAGCACTAGTTGGGAAGGAAGGAGGCAGCTTCTCGACTGCAGGCGTAGACAAGCCAGAGAGAGCTTGAGTGACCTGCTCCAACACCACCAAACCCTCCTGCAGCCAAGTCCTATCGGCCACCTCAAGCAATCCATATGGGACACCAGTATATATATGGGTTGCAAATTGCAGCAGAACGTGTGTATATATAGATCATACTGTTTTTGTCAGCTACCATTATCATTTTTTTATTTTAATTTATAATTATGTAAAAGCTGAGTGTTATAGTTGAACAACAAGCCCAAAAATCATTACACTGTAATAAAAATTAAAAATAAATAAATAACAAATGATCTCCAGTCCATCAGCAATAAATAACAAAGCTAAATCCAGTCCATCAAGCCATTTAAGATCTGCCTCACTGATTCTATTTACGCTAGCTAATTCCTCCGTAAAACAGCGCAAGGATCACTATGCAACTATGTGATTCATTGTTTAGATAGACTCCCCGCAATCACATGACTGATCTAATGTCAATCCCCATTTGTATTTCCAGTAGTTAAATCTGCCCACTCCAGTTCGGAACCGATTCAATAATGTCCACTCCCAACTGGAAGGTTCATCCCACCTACATGTATTGATGGATCGTTAATAAGGAACTTATTTCGTCCATCAAAACTGTTCCACGCTATGGCCAAGCTAATAATGCCTTAAACTAATATGCCTTAGACCACTCGGTGAGCCGGTGGCCGAGTGGTCTAAGGCATCAGGAGCTTGGGTTAGAGATAGCGCTGGTTCGAATCTGGCCTAGACTGGAAGATTTATCAGTAATATTCACCTTCTACTGTACTGGTTCACCCCCTTGCTATGTCTGATTAAGTTCCTCGCACAGATCAATAGTCTATGAGGAATGGGCAGAGTAAGGTAAAGAAGGAGGTTGGCATCTCTTAAAAAAATAAATAAATAAATAAATAAAAATAAAAAAAAATATTGGGTGAGAAATTTGATCTGCTCAACTGGAAAGCAGTACCTATAGATAGGTTTCGAGATTTTAAGCGACCGTTCCGATGTGGAAAATCCTGGATAATGGGGAGGTGCGGGGCATTAAGATCTTATTGAATTCTTTGAGAAGTGCCTCCTGACGTCTTATTTCTGGAGGATCTATATTGCACAGCACCGAGAGCCAAGGTAGTGGAGTTGCCATGAGAATGCCACTAATAGCTCTCAGGGCTCTATTAAGTCGGACATCAATCGTTTTTGTATGTGCCCTATTAAGCCATACGGGAGCGCTGTATTCAGCAGCTGAATAAGCCAGTGACAAATCAGTAGTACGCAAGACGTGTTCATTGGCTCCCCAAGGAGTTCCAGCAATATCATGACGTACATTTGCCCTGGTTTTAATTTTAGTTGCTGTTTTTAAAGATGGATTTTAAACATCAGCGATCGATCTAACGTTACTCCCAGGTACTGTGGGTGATCATTGTGGTGGAACTTTACGCCATTTAGAAAGATGTTTAGTTTTCGATTAGCTAGTCATTTACTTAGGTGGAAGCAGGATACTTCGGTTTTGATGAGTTAGGATTCAGCTTCCAGGTTCTAAAATATTCTTCGAGGACTGCAAGATCGTTTGTGAGTGTTTCTTCAGTAGCTGTGAAGTCCTTATGTTGATAAGATAAAGCAATATCGTATGCATATAAAAATCTTTTTGCTTGATGATTAGGATGTCAGCAGTATACACGTTAAATAAAATTGGTGCAAGTACGTACCCCTGTGGCAGACCATCCTTCAGCTGTCTCTATGAGCTTTCTTCACGACCTATATAAACTTTTATTATCCTGGCACAAAGCATTGACTCTAGAAGTCGCAAAAGAAAAGGACAGGGAAGGAGGCTGTAGAACTTTAATAACAAACCCTTGCTCCATACTGTGTCATAAGCTGCTGTGAGATTAACAATAGCTGCAGATGTTTTAGCTTGTTTTCAAACCCATTCTCTGTAAATGATGTCAAAGCCAGGATCTGGTCGCAACAACTTCGGCCAGGGCGAAAACCAGCCTGCAATACTATACACCCTATGCCCAATGGAATCAACAAGTTTGTATCCAGGAATATTGCCGTTTGCACTATTGTTATCTTCGATATGTGTTTCTTGTAGTGTAGGGATATCTACATTTATTTATTTATTTATTTAACGGACAAAGCCATTTACATAATTTACAATTTCATACATTAATATTTACTCCATGATGGGAAGATGAATAATACAGTACTGCAATAACTAGCACAGGTAGAATATAACTCTAAACAAATGTCAACAAACAAGTTCTACATAATCCCAATTATTGTACTATATCACGTAATATAAATTTAAGGTTACAGACACTTATAGACAATAACAAAATATATCAGATCAAAATAATATGACACGATAGGCAAAATATATAATAACAATATAAATATAACAATAATACTATATAACAATAAATAAAATCAGCAAAACATAACAGTGCAACTATACAAATGTCAACAAACAAGTTTTACATAGGCCTAATTTCACAATATCACATAATCTAAATTTAAAGTTTACAGACACTTACAGATAATAACAAAATAAAAAATCAAAATTATATGACACGATAGGCAAAACAATGTAAATAATACAATAATACTAGTTAACAATAGATAAAATCAGCAAAACATTATATAGATATCGTACATCAATAAGGCGAAACAACATAATGTGCAATTGTTGTATGCACATGCATACAACAATTCCTCAACAAGATGATATAAATACATTGCTCTAGGTATGAACAAGTAAATATTTGAAATAATAACATTTCCATGACTCAGTTGAAACAAAAACAGATTTACAGTCTAACGGTTCACTTGTAGCAATCGACATAAATAACCAGAGTTCAAAATGAAGAAGTGACAGTTCATTTTTGTTCAGCTGTCGCCTGAAGGAGCACACCGACTGCCCGAAGAAATCAACCTGCGAGGAAACCAAATTACCAGCTCTAAGGAGTCGAGGAATGAGGCTATGGAAGCTGTTCGATGTGGCAAAGTGACGCCTGCTGAAACATTCCTGTGATCTGGTGGTTCGGTTGGTTCTGAAGTCGACCAGGGCCAGAAGCTCAGGACAGTCAATATTACTGTTGATAATTTTAATCAGGAACAATAGGTCCAAGGTGTTCCGCCTAACCTCCAGAGCAGGGAGTTGTAGATCAAGCCGCAGCTGCTCCTTATGTACATCAGTATATCTGTAGCCCAGTCGAACGCCGATGTGTCTTATCAGCCTAGTTTGGACACGTTCCAAGAGTGAACAATGGCCAATTTGGTAAGGATTCCAGATCACTGAACCATACTCCAGATGGGGGCGTACAAGTGAAATAAATAGGAATTTAAGGGTGGCAATAGATAGTCCATTCCTACAAATTCTAATTATAAATCCAAGGACTGCATTAGCTCTCATGCAGTAAATGTTCTTCAAAGGATAGACTTGGAACCATGACAATACCCAAGTCCATCATTTTAGTAACTCTTTTTAGGACAGAACCATTAATAACATAATCGTGCACTACAGGGGTCATAATGTGGTGGTAAGTCATTTGCAGACACTTCTCTGGGTTGAGACCCATTTCATTGTCAAAACACCACTTTGTAATCATGTCAAGGCTGGCTTGAAGAACGTTTATATCGTCAGTTGAGGTTATCTCCTTGAATACCTTGATGTCATCTGCAAATAATAGGTATCTGGCAGGCAAGTTATCCGCAATGTCGTTTATGAAAAGGTTGAACAGTGCCGGTCCGAGCAGAGACCCCTGTGGAACCTCAGAAAGCGCTGGAATTTTGAAGGACAGCGCTCCACCAAATACATTGTTTTCTAGAAGTACCCTACTGATGCACTCTTCGCCTTGCTTAAACCCTCAACGTTAAAATGGACTACATTTAAAACAGAACTTATTATTTTGAAATTAGCATACAAGATGATGTCTGCCTCTGCAGGTTTTCAAAACTGTGCTTGTCCTCGGGAAATTCCAACGTTTTGATCATATGCCGACAGTTCTTGGAAGGGTGAAGAAGTTTATGTGACATTCCCACACTCACTGTCTTTGCAAAATGACAAAGAGAATTGAATCAGTGGTTATTGTGTCCATTCAACATTATTTAGAATTCTGTTATCAGCTATTGAATCGGATGAATGTGTTACATTTGTCAGTCTAAGTCAAGCAGAATTTCAACTCAACGATTTTTGATTTTTGCTCTTTAAAAGTCTTCAGAGGCTTTCGGCTATGTTGGTTTTAATTCCAAGAGAAAAATATAATGCTTTTGAATTTAATGTGTTTTTCATCACACTCCGACCCCGGAGCCAGGGCTAAGGTAACAGCACTGCACAAAACATATTGCGTCGGCAGCAAAGTTAGAATGGTGAGCTTGCCAAGGAATACAGAAAACGATATCACAGAACACAGAAAATGAACATAAAGACACAAAAAGTAAATTAAACACAGTGGAAGTCTGAGCTGTCCGAGGGAGACGATCGTAATGTGCAAACAGCACACTGGAGTATACTTGTAGGAGGGGAGTGGTTTCTACCTAAAACGTCCATTAGCAGGTTAGACATGTGTCAAGTCAAAAGAAGGATCACTCGAGTATACTTGTAAGAGGGGAGTGGTTTCTAAGTAAGACGTCCATTAGCAGGACCGACATGTTTTTTCTAGACAAACGAAGTATCACATGAGTGTATATTTGGAGGAAGGGAGTAGTTTCTACATTTGACGTCCATTAGCAAGGACATACATGTTGAGTCAAGTCAAAAGAGGGATTACTGGAGTATACTTGGAAGAGAGGAGTGGCTTCTACGTGAGACGTCTATTAGCTGGCTAACATATTTTGTCCAGTCAAACGAAGGATCACTTGAGTATAGACCATAGTAGTGAATGAGAAGTTGGTGATGTGGGTTGGGTTTGGATTTGGATTTTGGTTGGGTTTTTGTTTGTTTGTTTGGATTTGGATTTTTGGTTGGGTTGGGTTGGTATGGGTTGGTGTTAGGTGTGTGTGTTTGTGTTGAGGGGTGTTTGTTGAGAGGGGGTGATTGTTGAGAGGTTAGAGATGAGTTTGAGAGAGAAAGGGGGTTTTGGGAGTTTGAGTGAGTATGATATTATAGATGTGTGATCTAGACGGGAAAGTTATACTAATATAAGTCACACACCTGGTACTCAAGAAAGTATATTTTAATAACATGGGTTCAGAGTAAATCTCGATAAATATATTTCTCTATTAGGTTAACTCATATGTAATTGAATCTGATCAACATTTTATCCTGGGGAGTGGATTTTATTTCAGGTTATTTTTATGAGATAGGTCTTAAACCAGAGTTTTAGTGTAGGAAAGAATTTTTCAAGTGTTTCTATATTTTGATTTTATATATCAAAAGTTTTATATAAAATGAGTGTAAATATAAACGAAGTTTATGATTTAAATACCCCCATTCATGTAAAATAAAGTACTTGCCTTGAAGGCTTTTTCAAAACTGTTGTAATAAATTGAAAAGTCTTTGAATAGTAAATATATTCTGTTATTTAAACAACAGACACCTTAAATTACGATAAATCTAATATTTCTAGTTAGTTATGTTAAATATGTGCTGTCTAGTTAGAATTAGACTTGAAACTGTACTAAAGTTTATGGAGATGTTAACCGTAGCATAGTGTTAGGCTAATTATGAACTGTCTAGTTACTAGTAGACTTGCTACCGTATTAATATTAATAAATATGTTAACCGACATCCTGATCTACTCTTATGATACAGAAGATGGCATAGGCTAATTATGTGCTGTCTAGTTAGTAGTAGATTTGCTACTGTATTAAATATGTTAACCAATATCCAGATCTACCCATGATGATACAGAAGATGGCATAGGCTAATTATGTGTTGTCCAGTTACTAATAGACTTGTACCATACTACAACAACACTATGATATAGGTTGTTCACTATCTACAAAAGCTAATCGATTGATGAAAAAAAAGATTTCATCGCTATCCTGCAGGCTGACATAAAGATGTAACAAGCCAGGTCTACCACAGGCACTAAAGCGTGACCCCCTTTCCGACGCCGCTGTCTAATTCAAAACTCAAACACTTGGACACAAGCCAACTCTAACCAACCTCAACAACTCGCTCCAACCCAATGGAGGACACAAACAACACACTCTCTCTCTCTCTCTCTCTCTCTCTCTCTCTCTCTCTCTCTCTCTCTCTCTCTCTCTCTCTCTCTCTCTCTCTCTCTCTCTCTCTCTCTCTCTCTCTCTCTCTAAATCATCTCTAACCTCTCAACAATCACCCCCTCTCAACAAACACCACTCAACACAAACACACACACCTAACACCAACCCAACCCAACCAAAATCCAAATCCAAACAAATAAACAAAAACCGAACCAAAATCCAAATTTAAACCCAACCCACATCACCAACTTCTCATTCACTACTGACCATATTTACTACAGAATAGATAGGCCTGTAGAACATATTTTCACAGGTATTATTAAACCTAAAATTTGAGATCATTACACTGTCAAAATGGTTCTCAATGGAGGAGGAAAAAGAGATGCAGAGGTTGAACAAATAAGAAAATTAAACGTGTATTGAGAGATATATTAGACAAATAAAATTGGAACAGATATGAAGCTGATTAAGTAAACAGTGGATTTGAATTGCTAATTAAATAGTTTATATCAATCTATGAGGAGAGTACAACTGATATAATATTAGGTCATTCATTATTATTATTATTATATATTATTTTATTATTTATATTATTTTATTATATAAATAGTATAGCAAATGTGTTTATAAATAAGATTTTTCCTCAATTAGCCATAGGCTAGAGGAATAAATAAAAAAGACTACTTGTAGAATATTTGTTGTACAAAGAAATAAATAAATAAATAAATATATTGCATAAATTATTATTATTATTATTATTGCATAAAAGTAATTACAAATTTATATATTAGCAGTCATAATCACTGTATTTTCATTTAAATTAAGTAGATCACTTGGAGAATAAACTCAAATCCAAATAAATTTAGCGTCGATTAAATAGATTAACGTAAAAATACTCGGAACGTAAAGGTAAAACCGTCTTATTTTACCGGCTGAAGTTGGGACAAAATAGCCATAAATAACACTCATCCTGGAGAACCACGGGAGTGGTGGGGAGTGGTCACATCAGGAATCGAACCCATACCGGCACCATGGTAAGCCCTTTAATTATTGCCGCTCCTTTAAATAAATGTATTCTTTAAATGAAGCATATTTTTTCAAGCAAATTATTTAAAGCAGCAATGAATGTAGTTACTGTTTTTCCTATTTTTATATGCCTCATGGTAATTAATTGCTTTTCACTCCACTAAATCCACAATTATGTGAGAAAATACTCATGTCATGGATAAATTTTAGATGTATGGAATGGTAGTAAAATATATATTTTGTAATATCAAGTTGTGTCGATCTAAACTTTGATTAAAAAAAAAGCGAAAAATACTTTATACTTTAAGACACTTTTTAAATTTATATTAATGGTGTATTTAAATTTATATTGTGTTCTAAGCTATTACTCTACACATTATAAAAAAGCTAATGAAAATTGGGTAATTTTTGTGTTTATTTTTATTCAGCTATTAGATCTTTTTAGATCTGAGAGACCCTAATTATGTATAATTCTTCTCGTGTTTAGTAAAAATTACTTATTTTATGTCTATAAAATCATATATGCTATCTTTAAGAAGACAATACTTTTTAATATCCTGTTCCCAGTCTCGATCAAAAGACCTAACGAATTCCACTACAACATAGCTTTTCGTGTTTAGGGATGGGCTGGAGATTTCAATAAACGCCAGGGATAACTGACGTCTAGCGGGTTGGAATGTATTCCACCCCGCTCTGAATACACAACAGTCTCCTACAAAACGAATCCGAGTCGTCCAGTCAAAGGCCTGACATTAGCTTAGCACATTTGTTTGTGTGTTGAATTTAATATCTGCATGGTTTAATTCACATTCTTAAACTGGAATGTGCTTTGTTTTGCATTTTTGACAATTCAGGTTGGTATATGAATTTATATTAAATAAAAAATACATTTATGAGTAAAACCCCAACTAATTTCTTAATCATACCAACTATTTAGGGGTCAAAACTGATCGGAAACGAGTGTAGTCATTGTTACTAACTAAGGTCGACTGTTTCTCAGAAAGAGATATTTATTAATAGCCCAATAGCCAGGGCAACTAAAGGATCTGTGTTGCATGAGAGTATTTTGTCCAAAAAAGATGTTTCCCACCAAGGAGTTTTTAGTTCAAACTAGAATTTTGGCAGATGGGTTAAATAATGCATTTCATCAATTCGAGAAAAACTGCTGGCAGAAACGACACATCTTCATTTATGTATTTAGAGAAAACTATAAAAGCAAATTGTAAAAGCTCCAAACTTATCTAATTACTGTATACCTTTGTAAAACTAATTCTTAAAAAACTTAACATAAGTAATTAAGATAATTCCAAGTCTCGGTTTCTTTTACTCATTACCGTCTTTTACTGGTCTACTCTTCCGTGTATTATGGGCGGCCAGTCTCACTGCTGGCACCTTTTACTCATTACCATCTTTTACTGGTCTACTCTTCCGTGTCTTATGGGCGGCCAGTCTACCTGCTGGCACCTTTTACTCATTACCATATTTTACTGGTCTACTCTTCCGTGTCTTATGGGCGGCCAGTCTCACTGCTGGCACCTTTTATTCATTACCATCTTTTACTGGTCTACTCTTCCGTGTCTTATGGGCGGCCAGTCTCACTGCTGGCACCTTTTACTCATTACCATCTTTTACTGGTTTACTCTTCCGTGTCTTATGGGCGGCCAGTCTCGCTGCTGGCACCTTTTACTCATTACCATCTTTTACTGGTCTACTCTTCCGTGTCTTATGGGCGGCCAGTCTCACTGCTGGCACCTTTTACTCATTACCATCTTTTACTGGTCTACTCTTCCGTGTATTATGGGCGGCCAGTCTCACTGCTAGCACCTTTTACTCATTACCATCTTTTACTGGTCTACTCTTCCGTGTATTATGGGCGGCCAGTCTCACTGCTGGCACCTTTTACTCAATACCATCTTTTACTGGTCTACTCTTCCGTGTATTATGGGCAGCCAGTCTCACTGCTGGCACCTTTTACTCAATACCATCTTTTACTGGTCTACTCTTCCGTGTATTATGGGCAGCCAGTCTCACTGCTGGCACCTTTTACTCAATACCATCTTTTACTGGTCTACTCTTCCGTGTATTATGGGCAGCCAGTCTCACTGCTGGCACCTTTTACTCATTACCATCTTTTACTGGTCTACTCTTCCGTGTATTATGGGCGGCCAGTCTCACTGCTGGCACCTTTTACTCATTACCATCTTTTACTGGTCTACTCTTCCGTGTATTATGGGCGGCCAGTCTCACTGCTGGCACCTTTTACTCATTACCATCTTTTACTGGTCTACTCTTCCGTGTATTATGGGCGGCCAGTCTCACTGCTGGCACCTTTTACTCATTACCATCTTTTACTGGTCTACTCTTCCGTGTATTATGGGCGGCCAGTCTCACTGCTGGCACCTTTTACTCATTACCATCTTTTACTGGTCTACTCTTCCGTGTCTTATGGGCGGCCAGTCTCACTGCTGGCACCTTTTACTCATTACCATCTTTTACTGGTCTACTCTTCCGTGTCTTATGGGCGGCCAGTCTCACTGCTGGCACCTTTTACTCATTACCATCTTTTACTGGTCTACTCTTCCGTGTCTTTTGGGTGGCCAGTCTCACTGCTGGCACCTTTTACTCATTACCATCTTTTACTGGTCTACTCTTCCGTGTCTTATGGGCGGCCAGTCTCACTGCTGGCACCTTTTAATACATTATAATAAATTTGTTATTGGATTATTTTGAACTCGTAGCCATAACGTTCATCACTGTGAGGTACATTTCTAAGGTATTACGTGATTGACTTTGACCCTTAAATAAGTAGATAATCTCAAGTTAAGCTATTATATAATAAATTAGTAAAGGTGCACTTATTCTTGGTCAATAGATAAAAGAGTATAATTATTTTGACTTAGTAAGCCTACTAAAAAATGATAAGAGCAATGGTACTTGGGGTCAGATCCCAATATATCGAATTTCTGTTCTTGGTATATATAAGCAAATAAAAGATTTGATAAATACCAAATTCATCTATTGTTGTATCCCATAGTAGATATAACTAAATTGTAACATTTGAAAACTTTAAGAGTTAAAAGCCAATATTAGAATATCTACAATTAATAATGTTTTCCCTTCAAGTTCTTTACGAAAAGTAATAAATTTAGGTAGTCAATTGTAATCATATACAGTAAATTATCATACCCGTTATACACTATTATATAACATATAATTTGAAGAGCAACATTTATTTTAAACCTGTGTAGTTAGCTTTTACGCTAAATATACATAAACATAAATACGGATGAACGTCCGTCTGAGTAGGTCAGTCTGAGTGGCAGTGTTTCAACTGTGAAGGACCACAACTTGTAAAGTCAATTATAAACACCTCATATTACTTCACCTCTCAATTATATTTAACATCTAACACTCAAATATGGTTTCGTAAAATGGCTTAAATTAAAATTAAATTTTTTCTAATCTGTTTAAACCACATATTTGACACAGAGTAATAATGTTTTTAGTGGTGTGTATTGACATTCGTTATTGATGGAATTAAATTTAGCACGATGTTGTTTAAAACACATTAAATTAAGTATTTGACCCAACATTAAATTGTTCTGTAAAAAAGCATATTAACTAACAAGAATCATCTTGATAGAAAAAAAATCCAATAATTGATATGAATTGTATTTACAGTTTATATAGGTTAAATATTTATTTTCAAAACCGATTTCAATATTAGAACCTGTGTTATATATTATTTTATTCTAAAATTACGGTATTGTCTCTGATTTATAACGATGGATTAAAAAAATCTGTATTGTAAGTAAATTTGCTATTTATTATTAATATACTACTCATATTTAAAATGCATTACAGTATTTGTTTACATCATGTTATTTAATATTATTAGCTAAAATACTACTATAGATGTAATGTTTCATATTATTATAAATAATAGTAAACCATATTTATAGTTCAGTTGCAAAGGATACCTAATATACTTTCACAATTGTTTACATCCCTTGAAATAAATGATGGGAAATAAATACTATTGCGCAATATTTGTCTTTAATTAAAGAAATTCAGTTAATTAGTCATAGTTTACTCAGTAAAATCGTAAAATAGTATTCTATTGTTGATCTTGTTACAATACAAAAATATAAGTTATTTTATATAATAAAAGGACTTTTACTTTACAAAATTAAATTCCTTAAAAACTAATATTTTCCTTGATGATTTATTTTTAAAATAAAAAGCATGACATGAATAAGTTACTGTATGTAAAATGACATCACAGAACATTAAGTCCGACTGATTAATAAGGTCAATGTAAATATTTACAGGAAACGCAAGCTCAACTGGTTAAATACATGTATCTTACAATTTGACACAACGGCAGTATTGTATGTGTAATATATTACCAGGCTGCTCAACTAAATTGGATCTTAAATGTATACTTTAAAACATAATAGCTAATTATTTCATCTTATTTTATTATTTATTAAATGACAAACGTGTTATTTGTTATTGTCAACATAACATATATATTATTTTTCAGGTTAGTCAAACACGATGCTAACAGGTCATAAATTAAACAAAATACAACATATTTATCAAATAATTACAGTTGTTTTACTCAGTCTACTACTGTAGTACAGTTTTACCTACTACCATCAAATGGTTGATTTTCGTAAATTAGTGACTTGAATTTTTGGCTAAACCTTTTCTTTATAACAGTACGAGTTACCTGTTTTCAGAAAACCATGTTTTATTGAATCAATCACACTAAAAACTATCTAAATTAACGTTTAAAGAGAATTATTTGTGTGCCAATGGATAATTTTTACAAAATATTAAGTTTAAAAATATAATAATATTTCGTAATAGAGTTACAGAAGTACTATGTACTAGTTGAGATAATAATAGTAAATAACAAAATACATCACGGCTTTCCTTTTTTTAATTTGGCAAGACGATAAGAATGTTATTTTCAAAATGTACTTGTGTGTCCCCATTTTGCATTAATAATATGCATATTTCAGGTCTTAGACTAGTGTTTTTTACTATACTTATCAATTTTTTACTCTAACAATACATAATGTATTCCCTGTCAATTATTGATAGATATAATTTCATTAAAAACTATGACAATGTAAACTTGGGCGAATTTACACACTTACATTTACAGTTAGGTTGCTTTTTTGTGTCTTTAATAAATAACTTTGTTGAAGTATATTCCTTTGAACTTTTGTTACTGTTTTTGTACACAGATGTTATTTTCTAATGCACAGATAGAGAAACTCAACAAAATAACACATTGCATTTCCATGAGAAGAATGCAACTTGTAATTGAAGCCAACACTCCTAAATTTATTGATTTCAGTATTATCCTCAACACCTTCATGAAAATAAACAGTCATGATATTAAGTTGGAAACTTTGTTAAATATTGTTTTTATGGAACTTTCAACCACGGGCTTATATATTTTTTATCAGGTCGGAGCAGTAAATAACAATTAACAAAATACATTTAATTCAACAGCACAGATGTAATAAAATAGTTGTTCTGCCAATAATACCGTAATTACTTAAAACTGTAATGTTGTCATGATTGCAACTTCATACTCAAGCTTCAGTCATTTAGAGGGTGGCTGGTGATAAGTGGAAAATAATGTTTAGGAATGAACACAGGACAGTGATGTTTTCACTTGAAAACACTACTAGAAACCTTTTGAGTAATATTTTGTTTGTTTGCAAACACTTATGTAATTAAAAAAAACCTTATGCTAGTGTTAATATAATTCCAGAGCTCTTTGTGAATAGTTCATTCAGTGAACTAACTTTGTCAGAATCTAGATGACGTTTCTAACCAAGAAGATGACGTGCTAATTTTACCAAGAAGAATTTAAAAGTAATTTTAGCTGGAAGCAACGATTTATTAGCATTGAGAAATTGAATTTTATTTTATTTTAGAATTATGAGTTTACAAATTTCAGTTTATTACCAACATTATTCTTGTCGGCAAGTTCCTGTTGAGGCAAGCTGTGGCCATTGTTCTTTCGGCGCACGCTTGCCCTATTCGCCTTCGTTGCGTACCACCCGCACGAACATGAAAATTCGCTCAGCGCATGCCCAAGCCTGCGCACTAAGCACCACTCGAAAATGAAGACGAAGCAACAGTCAGTCTGGTCTTGTTCGAGGAGTAACCGCGTAAAGTTCGAAGTGTCGACCACGATTTCGTAGACGACTTCATGAGTTAGGGATACGACTTCTATAGAAAGTTAAGTCCATTACTTGACGTTATTTAAGTCTACTTCAGGGTGACATATTCTTTCTTCTTTCAGCTAATACAAGTTTAGGCATTTTTATTTATCCAGAAGGAGAGAATTCCTTTTTTGTTTCAGTTTCTCAGTTTAGTTCATTAATATGTACTACTTGTACTAGCAAGCTTCTAATTTTATTTTTTTTTCCTATTTCGCCGCTTTGCCTGGCTAACTTATCGATCTAATTAATATTTATTGCACATGCTTGTGGTATTGCTTTTTGTTTATTGAATTTTTAAAAACATTTTGTTAAGTTTGTATTATAGTGCATGATTACATTTACTCCATTTTTCTTACCTGGTAACTAACCCTCCTTACAACAATTTTTCAATTGCTCGTACGTGTTAATAATGTGTGATAATAGTTATATTTAACCGACTACCGTTCCTTGTGTAGTTCGCCCACAACATACCGATCCTTATATGATTGGCCCACAACATACAGATCCTTGTGTGGTTTTCCCACAACATACCGATCCTTGTATGGTCGGCCCACATAATACCGATCCTTCTATGGTCGGCCCACAACATACCAATCCTTGTATGATTGGCCTACAAACCGATCCTTGTATGGTCGGCCCACAACATACCGATCCTTCTATGGTCGGCCCACAACATACCGATCCTTGTATTATTAGCCCACAACATACCGAATCTTGTGTGGTTTGCCCACAACATACCGGTCCTGGTATGGTCGGCCCACAACATATCGATCCTTGTATCATTGGCCCACAACATACCAAACCTTGTGTGGTTTACCCACAACATACCGATCCTTGTATGGTCACCCACAACATACCGATCCATGTATGTTTGGCCCAAAACATACCGATCCTTGTACGGTTGGCCCACAACATACCGATCCTTGTATGATTGGCTCACAACATACCGATCCTTGTATGGTTGGCCCGCAAAGTAACTTACCGATTGTACGTTCGCCCACTGCAAAGTTAACATAACTATTAGGAACTCCTGTCACCTTAATATTACTAGAGTGTATGTTAAGATCGACCTTAACCGACTACCAATCCTTGTGTGGTTCGCCCATAGCCAAATTAATATAATTAATTGTGTGTTTGTTAAGATCGACCTATACCAACTATTCCTTGTGTGGTTCACCCATAGCAAAATTAACATAATTAACAGTGTTAATTCCTGTAACTATAGTGTTACTAGAGTGTGTGTTACGTTATAACTATACCGACTACCATTCCTTGTGTGGTTCGCCCACAGCAAAATTAACATAATTAACAGTGTTAATTCCTGTAACCATAGTGTTACTAGAGTGTGTGTTACGTTATAACTATACCGACTACCATTCCTTGTGTGGTTCGCCCACAACAGTATTGAAACTTTCAAAATCTACCCTATTACTTGGTTCAATGTTCTTGTTCAGAATAGTTGAGGAATCTATTTTTAGGGTAAATTATTTTTCTTCGGACTTTTGTTATCTGGCTAAGATGAGTAAGGTTATACCATAGATGGACAGATCCTTATTAATTATCACCTATTACCATCTGAGCCATTTACTTGAAAATTGTCTATCAGGATTTTTGTAATTAATTATTTTACTCTGGAGGGTGCTTCCCGCTATATTTGTTTTTACATAACAACTTTGACCTCTGGTTGGATCCCCGCTGACTTGAGCTTTCCGCAGCAACCGAGGCAACGTATTTTTGGTGTTTCAATGTCCTTTCCTCCAAAAATAAGTTGCACATTTTGAGTAGTGATTGATCGCTTTACTTCGTTTTTCTTGTCATATGGTGACTTTATGGCTTTAAGTGTAAAGTTACGAAAATTATAAAAGTTTCAAGAGGCTGAAAAGCCCTAACTCTATTTTAGGATATATTGATGTACAGTATATACGTAATGAAGTAAGAGACTTTCCCATGAATCAACCTTTCAAATTGCAATATTCCATTGATTTCCCTTTACTAGATGTTAATTTATTTTATATGCTACGTTGAAAGTAAAATTATTTAATGATCTCGTGGAATAAATCCCACTTTGAACAAATATATGAATGAAATCAATCAGTATTATGTATATAAGGATTAAAATAGTTCTTGAATTGAAGTTACAGTTTTTTATGTTGAACACATTTTTGAAGAGGGACGATTCATTAGCTTTGAACTTGAAAAACAGTTATAGTCCTAATAAGAGTTAAAGTTCGTCTTATTTTACCAGGTGAAGTTAGGGCTAAGAAGCCCTCTTTGAAACTTAACCTGGGGAGTATAAAATATTATAATACTAATATTTTATAAGCAGAATAGCATGTTAAACTCGATATGAATGTAAATGTTAGAGTTACATTCCTCGAGCAGCAGACATTTCATATGTCAAGCAGGGTTTAAGTGTTATAACATTCCTTACACGCCACACGTCTCAACATGGGTCACCATCTCTGACAGATCAATTCCCGTGGTCATCTGAGGAGATCCCGTAAGAATGCTACACATTCTGATCCTTTTTAACTAGTTTGTAAATTCACTCCTCTAATTTTGTAGAAAATCCAATAGACGTAAGTGTTGTCGATGACCATAGGATGTTCAACTAAGGGGTCAGGTAAGGTAATTAATTTCTCGTCTATGGCAGTTCTATGTTAAAACAGATAATATATTTCAGCCGAGTTAAGAGACTGATTTATTAGATTATAATTTTCTGATATCCAAGTAACGTCAATAAAGTATTCCCTTTTTGGTAACGGATGAACTTATTAATGAATCAGCTTATGTGTACAAAATTAAACACAAAAAAGACACACATACGACTTACAAGCGTAAATAAAGAATAAAGAAGTTTATTGTTGATCATTTACATGAAATAAGACATTGTTATCATCGGTCTATAGTATTTTATTACTAACATTTATTAAATAAAACTTTGATACTATACAATGTGGACTAATTTTAACAATTAATCAGAATAAATAAAATAAATTAACAGACAGAAAAACAACTAATAAATAAATAATGTAAAGTAATTTATCACAGGCTTGTTACTTACAATCTATACACACGGGGGTTTTCAAAATAATAATATTCATTTAATATTATAAAAATGATTGGCTTTTTATGTGATACGTTATTACGTGTCTATATGTATTCATTATATTTATAGTGCAAACTAACTATCTTATTATTGGTTACGTACAGACTTGTAGCACAGAATATAGAGAGATACAGAAGCCCCACGGTAAGTTATGGGAAATAATGAAACGGGCATTTCATGGTATTCCTCAAAATGAAGGCGTTGAGACGGTCGCTAACTGGCGCGGCGTTGCCAGATCATAGAGCGGGATTCCCGTTCTCCCGCACTGGAGGGAGGAAGACAGAATGGACAAAACTCCAACAGTGGACAGAACGCTAGTATGGCCGGTTGACCAGTGTTCTAGGACACATATTGAGTTGTGGTGGGGGAAACGGTGTTTAATGTCGTCGTTGTCAATTTGAGACGCAAGAGAGAGCTTCTACTTGGCTAGTCAGTCAGCTGTAGAGGAGCTGTCTGGCTTTTGGTTAGCTTATATATGCTTGTCAATTATTAGACCTACTGGACTTAATTAGTCTCGTCTATCTTATTTCTATGAATTTTAATTATAGTTAATTTATAGAACTAATGTACTTACAGAGACTGAAGAAACAGTTGACAAAATACTTGCAGCAAATCATTGTATTAATCATATATACATAATATTTACAATTTGTTATTTATATCTATTTACAATAAAAATGTGTTGTATTCATTACATTATTTACATCAATTTCAGGATTATCTTAAAGCCTGAAAATAAAATGACACATGTGAACAAATAAAATGATATTTTGTAAATGAACAACTGAATTGGGTGCAAATAAGGACCAAATGATATTTAATGAATTATGACTGTATATATTAAAATTTAATGTGAAATGTCATGTTATCATTTCTCTTATAAATTACTTCAATATAATTTTCTCTTTTGTCGCAGGAAATAATTGTGTGTAATACTGCAACAATTGTTTCAAACATATTAGTAAAAAATAGGTCTACCAGTCTAGACTAAATATCTGATTGCGTAATGAATAAATCAATAAAATGCAAGTTTAATCATCAATTTATTCCTAGATTATTCATTAAAAAATTTTTCCGATTCAAATTGATTTCTACATTCTTCTTCACTATCTGTAGCAAAAAAAGGCCTAATTATCTTCCTAAATTTACATTTTTATTTGTTTTTCAGACATGTAATTTGATATGTTTCATACCCTGGCATGTACACGTTTGTATTATATAATAGTTATGCAACTTTTTTCGTGCTGTTTACTTTATATGTATTGTTATTCTTGTTGTATAATCTGCAATGTTGTCAAATCTAATTTGTGTTGTTGTATTTTTCATTCATATTATTAGTTATTCAATCTCTATATTTTTGATTTCATTCACTTTTTTGTGTTGATTTAAAAAAAAAAGTTGATTTCATTCACTTTTTTGTTCCATAACATACTTGGATTTGGCAAATAATATTTATAGTCACCTATTATATTCGCATGTAGTCGTTGTTATTATCTGTTATCTCATTATTGTATATTATTTAGTTATCTTATTTACTGTTACCTTTATTCTAATTTATACCATATATTAGTCATATATTATTAATACTAGTCATAGTTTCTATTTAACACACAAACACGCACACACTCACATACACACACACACATATTGATATTACTTACATAACATAATTTGTGTCCATTACCAAATTAAAACTGATATATTTTTCTTTACAGGTAAGGTTGTGTTTTTTAGGTTTTTCAATAATTTTTTTAGATACATTTGTTCTAAGAAAAGAAACAATATTTGTATGTTTTTCACTGTCTAATAATAAGGTTTCCATAATATAAATAAATAAAAAAAAATAACAACAGATCTTTAGTGATTTATATTAAAAAATATAAATTATTATGAAATGATTTATAGCATATTTTGTCTGTCAACTATGGGAAATTTATTTGTGATGAGATCAATCAACATTTCTTGTACTAAATTACTTGACTTTTTCAAACATATCTATTGTTAACTAATTCACATTTCTTGTGAGTTGTTACTATCAATAAATATAAAATGTTATTGATTTAAAAGCAAAGAAAACTAATACATTAAAAAGTTGCGGTTTGACTACTAATTATATATTAAGTAGTGAAATTATAAAATTAAAAAAGTCTGTTAGAAATTCACTTACAAAATTAAGAATACTGACTGTTTACAACATGTATATCTTAGTAACTATAAATTATAACCTCAAATGGAATATGAATTTGAAATCATAAAAGAAAACCACACAAGGGATAACATTAGTGTAGAAGGGCATACAGTACTAAAGAACTGTTTAATAAGAAGATGTCATACGGGAGCAACTTTCCAAAAGAAATAAAAGCTTTATTTAATTGTTAATTGTTATAATAATTTAAAAATTATTATAATTGAAATGAATAAATAAATATTAGTTATGCAACAGTATAACATTGTTATCTACTTAAATATTCTTGCTAAACATTGATGTAGATAAATAAATAAAAATAAGGAAACAGTTGAAAATAAGTCACCTTTAAGACAGGAGCTTAATTAATTTAATTAATTTAATTATTTAATTAATTAATTAAATTAATTAATTAAGGAGCTTAATTTATTTAATTAATTTAATTAATTAATTTAAGACAGGAGGATGTAGCTTAATTCATTACCTCAACTGTGGTTGTTATTCTCTTTAATTCGTTGGTTACATACTCCATTTGTTCAGTTGTTGTCATTAGACCTTGTAAGTTTTGGTAAGCTCTGTCCATTTCATTTTTTATCTCTTCAAATGTTGTACATTTCTTCACTGTGGAAGCACTTTGGACAAAATCTTCCAAAAGATCATTTTGCAATGGCTAGTCGACCATGTGAGATGTATTAGTTTTTAGCTCTGTGCTATCAATATCTCTTTGTATGTGTTTCGCTACCGCATGAATATGCTTGCACATGTTATTTTTAATACAGTTTTCTAGGTAAGTACAAACAAATTTATGGAAGCATGTATTACAGTGAGTGCATTGTAATTGGCATGTCCTGCAATTTTTAATTTATGTTACAATGTAAAATTCTGACTGTGGGGAGGGCAAAATTTGCCACTTATCATCTTCTTTTGTTATATACTCATTGTCTATTAGTAAACTTCTTTTGTGGGCTGTTTGCAGATTTCTCCATTAATAAAATTATTTGTAGGCCTATAATAAAAAATATATTGTTCTATTAGTATTTATTCGATTTTATTGTTATATTATTGTAACTATTATATATTGGCGGATGCCGTTGAAAGAATACATAAATAAATATCTAATTTAATATTTAGTGGCAAGATGTTGTGATAAATAATATGTGTTACAAGTTAAGATGCCTGTTACTCTAAAAACTATTTTAAATATTCAATCAAGAATCAAGATTTAAAACTATTTTAAATATTGATCAAAAGATTTATTAAAGCCACCAACCCAACAATACATGGCATAGTCAATTAATTAATTACAATATATGTGAATCCTTGCAGTGAATAATTTGTAGACACATTATACATAAACACAACTAAATAAATAGTGTGGCAATAACAGTGATAAAATTTAAAATATTTAAGACGACAGAATAAAAAATATGGTACAACAAAGACAGTATTATAATTATTGCTATTTAGTATTTTTTGAGTTTGTCAACTTAATTTACAAAATGAAACACATTTAATGTCTGTAGACTATGGAATATAAACTTTATTTAAATTGAAACTTTCTAATTAAAGTTAGATTTTGAGGCCTTTAAACATAACTGACAGAATACATACAGATAAGTACTTTAAGTTATATTCATAATGATAGTTTTGTTTAACATTCCTTAAATATAGTGATAAGAAATTAATTGATTATGATACTTACTGTAACAGTTAATTATTTAAATATTGCATTCAACACATTTACATAAAACAACAAAACGATTCTGATCCGTAAAGCAGACGACATCACTCACTCATCCATCCATTCCCGCCATAGAGTTGGAGGGGCCCCTCCAACCCCCACCACAACTCAATATGTGTCCTAGAACACAGTAGCGTTGTGTACAGCCTTCCGAGTTTTGGCGGGAATTTCGAACTTGAAATACTTTCCTATCAGTACCAAGGAACTTCGGAATTAATCAATGAAAACTAATTCGAAAATATTATTTTGAACTATGAATCGTTATTTACCAAACTATGCTATTGTTGCCAAGCACAGAAAGCATTTCGAGGTTTTAAAAGTATTGTCTTGCTTTAAATATCTTGACTTTAATATCTTGACTTTGATATCTTGATTATACAATAAGTAACGCGTGCCCGGGGGGGGGGGATAGTCAATATATATTATAATAAAGTATTTGTGTTAATCAATAAAGTTATAAAAATATATGTTTAGCATTTTAAAATAAATCTTCATTTATATTAAATTAGAAATTAAAAATGTATATACTGATTTTAAAAGTTATTATGTAGTAACCTAAATTTTCCCATTTTGTGACAGTTGCCCATACATATAGATTATAAATAGATTAATGTGCAGGTGGGAAATATAACACTAAATGGTCGAATAACAGTTTAGTCCTAATTCAGCAGTTGTTTGTTCTTTGAACCATTTTGCCAATTACTGTAGGATCACTAATTCTAGTTTTATTTTTTTATATACATGCCAATTAAATATTAAATCCTAGCTTTATTGAACTACAGTACTTCCTTTCATTAATTGATAAATAAATCTTTCTATTTGTTAGGTATGCAATGAAAGTTAATAAAATCGAAGGATCACCCCAAAGTGGTGAAATGCGGAGTTGAGCTTAAATACTTTATTACCAAATGCATAGAGACGTTCGCTGTAATGTGAGGGCCCTCAGAGTCTAGAAGTGAAGATCTTGTATCGGGAGACGACGTAATACGATGTAATAAGACTTTATAGGGAGAAATACGGCGCGCGACAAGGGAGATGAGCATTCATGAGCGGCATATTGGCGTCTGTCCGTTTTAAAAACGGCGGAGCAACAGTTCAAAGGTCACCTGATACATATTGGAACTAAACATTGTTATAATCAGCTGACCTGCTGTGAGAGCTTAAATTATAATAGTGTTCCCTTCAAATGTCTGTAAATACAATATTTTCATTAAACAAATACAGTACATGTTTTTCATTGTAAAAAAAAAGAAAGAAAAAATGAAATTTATTTTTAAACATCTACTACATACAACACTATTACTTAATTTCTTTAACTCCTTGTTCAAATTATAAATAGGTATAAACTTTATTTATTGCAACTAAAACTGAAAATCTAAAGTTTCATGTTTTATTTTTTCAGCTTTAACTTTAACATCTGTAATGCAGTAGGCATCTAGTCCGTTAGGATTTGTTCATTCGAAAACATTCAAAAATATATATTTTAACTATCTATACTTTTAAGATGTATTTATATATTAGACATGTATTTTTAGTAAGATAAACAGATACCTTTAAAATAATACTAGATAATATCAGTTCTGTGAATAATACTTTTTTATGGAAACAAATATATTTTAAACAAATGTTTAGTAAATTAGTTTAGTATATATTTAGTAAATTAGTAAACAAAATATATATTTTTTTAGTAAATTGAGTGTGCAAATCAAACGGATTAAAAAGAAAGTTTTTATTTAAATAACTATATTTATATAACGGCAAAAAATATTAATGAAACGATGTTCTCAACACAACAATTACCTGTTTGTTATTATTTATATCATGTTTATCAATAAAATCAAAATAAAAAAACACATTTCTTAGTAAAATGTTTTATTTATTTATTTCATAATGCACTTTTAATATGATGTAATTTTTTTAAATGTAATTGTTGCCAACTTTTTAATAAAATCAAGAAAAGATACATTATTTGGAGCAATTTGAAATTAATTATTAAAATATTGTTTACCTGTAATTGTGTTTCAACTATGTATTTATCTCTCAAACTAGATATTTTACAGTACAGTACGAGATATATATATATTTCACTTAATACTATTGTATATACCTATCAGAGATTTAAAAAATTTAAACTATTATATTACAAAATAAAATAATATTGATTCATCATGGTTAAACACAAGATTATTTTACTTTATGTTATTTTTTATATGTCTATTTACAGACATATTTTGTTGTGCCGAAAACAGGGTACGAAAATATATTATTCTTTTTTGCGCATTGCCTATTTGCCACTTTCCATTTTCTTCAATGTTCATTAATTTAATCAGATGAAGTATTATTTCTTTCTTCAGACATTTTTCTTCTAGTCTTGAGTTTAGGTTTCTCCTGGAGCCTCATTATGTATTATTTATGTTTACTGTAATAATAAAAATAAATATAATATGATTAACTAAAATAATAAGAGGAGATAAGTTTCCTCTTGGTTTTTTTAAAGGAGATCTACACACAAACACTATTAACAATATTAAAAATGAATAAAGTACTTACAAAATATAGTGTTTAAAGAGGTTTTTCGTAAGCGAGTACCTAAATAAAGTTGGTTTGAATGTAATATTCGTAATGCCATTACGTACAGATTAATTTCGTAGCTTCATTTGTCAGGGAAATGTGATTTTCAGTGCTAAATACTTTTATAAATATAATGTACCAAAAATCATATTAATAAACTGATATATTTTTAGTTACTATAGGGTGTAGTTTAAAGTCAAAGTAAATTTAGCAAAATTTCATAATGAGCTGCTATTAAATTATTGTTGCTACATTTCATAATGAGCTGCTATTAAATTATTGTTGCTACTTTTCATAATGAGCTGCTATTAAATTATTGTTGCTACATTTCATAATGAGCTGCTATTGAATTATTGTTGCCACATTTCATAATGAGCTGCTATTGAATTATTGTTGCTACATTTCATAATGAGCTGCTATTGAATTATTGTTGCACCATTTCATAATGAGCTGTTATTGAATTATTGTTGCAACATTTCATAATGAGCTGCTATGAATTATTGTTGCACCATTTCATAATGAGCTGTTATTGAATTATTGTTGCAACATTTCATAATGAGCTGTTATTGAATTATTGTTGCTACATTTCATAATGAACTGCTATTGAATTATTGTTGCTACATTTTATAATGGGCTGCTATTGAATTATTGTTGCTACATTTCATAATGAGCTGCTATTGAATTATTGTTGCTACATTTCATAATGAGCTGCTATTGAATTATTGTTGCTATATTTCATAATGAGCTGCTATTGAATTATTGTTGCTACATTTCATAATGAGCTGCTATTGAATTATTGTTGCTACATTTCATAATGAGCTGCTATTAAATTATTGTTGCTACATTTCATAATGAGCTGTTATTGAATTATTGTTGCTACATTTCATAATGAGCTGCTATTAAATTATTGTTGCTACATTTCATAATGAGCTGCTATTAAATTATTGTTGCTACAATTCATAATGAGCTGCTATTAAATTATTGTAGCTACATTTCATCAAAATTTTACTGCAAAATTTATTTCAAGGTAAATTACTTCGGTATGATTTTAATTATATAGTAATAATAAGGCGATTAATATATTCGAACAATTAAGTTCACATAAAAAGATAAAGGTATTGTGTTAAAATTAAGTATTGTTTCAAAACCACATCATGTTTATATTGTTATAATTAAAGAAGAAGAAAAACTAGATGAATAACAGAAAAACTAGAAATTAATAACATGACAGTATAATTTAATTATTACCTAATACAACAATTTAACTACAAAATATTAAGATAGAGAAAAATAAGCTGTTTAAATATTCTAGTTTCAATATGTTAACCCAGTATATGATGGATTCATCTTTTCCACTTTTTTATTGTGTTTACCATTTTGAAAATATTCCCTTTTTCTAGTTTTGTAGTTGTTAACATTTAATTGTTTAGATAATTTGCACTCATAGTTTTTTACATAAATTATTATTTTATGAGTGTAAAGTCAGTACACTGTCATATATCGTAGTTCAGCTAAGTAATTTTAAATACTTTAAATTCAAGGTTAAGTTCTACATTAATTGCAGTTTTATTTTTTTATGGTATAATACTCTAATCAGGTAGAACAATTTAGGTTGCACTAGTAATATGGGGATATATTGAAGAATAGGGAGGTTTTTTTAACTAATAGTTAATATGATTACAAGTAAAAATGTACATAAATTTTCAAATGTGGTATGAAATTATAATTTGGTTCTGTTATCATAGTTTTAATAATTATTTATCTCTATGAAGATTTGTGATTCTTTTCGATGAAACTACTGGTACATATTTATTAAAATTCTAGAACAAAAATACAATATTACTATATTAATTTAGATTTGTCAGAAGACAGATCTGTGATGATAGAATATTGAACGTCAATTTCTCAGTTGAATTTTTAATTGATCATATACTTGTTAGCAATATTTAAATCTTAAAATCCTATTATTTATCGATTTTTATCACCTTCTTCATCCCAACAATACCCCTCTTGTCGCACTAAAGGGGCTGAAGAATGTTTGAGGTGGTGTATCAAAGAGCACGCAACAGATGCTCTCAGACCCTACACACAATAGCATGGGCGCCATCTTGATCCCAACAATACCCCTTCTTGTCGCACTGAAGGGCCTGAAGAATGTTTGAGGTGGTGTATCAAAGAGCATGCAACAGATGCTCTCAGACCCTACACACAATAGCATGGCCGCCATCTTGATCCCAACAATACCCCCTCTTGTCGCACTGAAGGGCCTAAAGAATGTTTGAGGTGGTGTATCAAAGAGCACGCAACAGATGCTCTCAGACCCTACACACAATAGCATGGCCGCCATCTTGATCCCAACAATACCCCTTCTTGTCGCACTGAAGGGTCTGAAGCATGTTTGAGGTGGTGTATCCCAGAGCACGTAATAGATTCTCTCAGAACCTACACACAATAGCATGGCCGCCATCTTAATCCCAACAATACCCCTTCTTGTCGCATTGAAGGGTCTGATGCATGTTTGAAGTGGTGTATCACAGAGCACGTAACAGATGCTCTCAGAACCTACACAAAATAGAATGGCCGCCATCTTGTTCCCTACAACACCCCTTTTGTTCTTACACAAAGAAATGCACCTCAAGGATAGTAATTTATACTACAAATTTATATTATAGCATAAAGTAATGAATATCAAACATCTATAAGATAATGTTTTAGTATACAACATTATAAATACCCGAAGTAGAATAATAATAACAATTATAATAGTCCTTTATTGTTGTAAAACTGTGGTACAGCATTGACAACGTCATTTTACAGCTAAATGCCAAGATGGTACTAATACTATTATAATTTAAGTACATTTAAAATAAATTTAGGGCAGGCATTTATAATTACAAGCACAACAGAACCTAATATGTATATTCATTAATATTAGTTTTACAACAAAGTTTAAATAATAAAATAATACAAGGAATGATACAATTAATAACAAGGCAAATCGAACAAGGACCATAGATAAAAAATCGAGAACATGAAATATTTCTAATGAAATCTAAATATAAAATTAAAATTCAATTAAACCCAAACTAAGAAATTCGTTAATTGAGTAAAAGGGGTTATTGAGTAACCAGCAGTAAAACTTACATTTAAACTCTTTCGGTGAATACTTATTAATTAAATGTATAACTTTGTTGTATACTTTGATTGAGATCACCGGGTGACTGGATAAGCTTTTATTCAACCTATGAAAACCAACAGTAGCTTTATTGTTGTTACGGGTTTCATAACTACAATTTTGTTTCACGTGTATGTACTCTTGATGACTAAAAGTATATTGTACTATGTCGAACAGATATAGTTTTATGACTGTTTGAACTTTTGTGAGAATAAACAGAGGCTTACAGTGTTCTAATAGGTCTGAATTCGTAATTATTCGAATTATCTTTTTTTGAAGGATGAAAACTTCAGACACTCTGCTACAGTTACCCCACAGAATAAGCCCATATCTAATTAGAGGTTGAAAATATGCAAAGTATGCATACCTTACATAACTGCTACTAACACAAAACGTGAGACGTCTTATCAAATATATATGTTTGTATATGTATGTATGTATATAATGCTTGACAACTTAGTTGTTAAATAATCTATAAATAATCTAAATAATATCATTAGCGGTAACTGATAAGCCATAAAAAGGAATATTAAGTTTTATTTCAAACTATTATTGTATAATATTTATACCACTATTATATAAAAGTGTGGAATGTACCTTAACTGAGGTCCTATATAACCTTAGACCTTGCCCTCCGCAGTACCAGGCCTTGGCCACTGAGCCACTCCACCGGCAATTCACTTTGATTGAATGCTAAATTGTAGGTGGCTTGAGACGTAAAGCTCTTTTTTATAATAATTAAATAAAAAAGGACGAAACTCGTTAGGATTATTATTAACTAATCCTGTTTATTTTGTTCATCTGTGTTTCATTATTTCCATTAGTATGTTTGTTTTTCATTGTACATTAAAAAACCCATACGACAACGAGTCTCAAAATATAAATGTAAAAATCTTCATTATTTAGTTTAACACTTACTAAAACAATTTTACGGCACAGTCAAAGTATAACCAAATTACGTAACAATTATCCCTTTCTTGTCGTTATGTAAATAGTAAAGTACACATACTAATTAACAATCGTGTGATGCTCAGTAAAAAAAATACGAGTAAAAATATAAGTTTTGAGTTTTCAAATAATCAGACACTTTTTTCTATTTAAATAAAACTGTACTATTTTAAGCCTTGTAAAATATCAATTAAGTATACCTATACTGTATTAGTGACTTCTCTCTTTAAACATTCGTAACTTTGTAATTTAGACACGCAACCATTTCTGAAATTGAACACTTACGAGAACGTTTCGCTTTTCAGATGTTCACCCCCTCCCTTAACTATCTTAACCAAGAGTGCCACCATTAATTTGAGTATAGTTCTACGTGATGCCTACTGAGTAGATTTTGTCTATGTACCTTTGGTCAAAATATATATGAAATCTATGCATTAATTGGTTTTATATCCTCATTTGCATTATGTTACTATACTTAAGACCTAGCTGTATTTTAATTACATATTGGATTGTTTTAGATAAAGCCAAGCCTTGACGTTTTAACGGTTTCATCAGCCTGATATATATGGTATACCATCCAGTGGGAGTTGTAGATAAAGCCAAGCCTTAACGGTTTCCTCAGCCTCATATATATGGTGTACCATCCAGTGGGAGTTTTGATCTTCAAGCCAAGCGGTTTCCTCAGCCTGATATGTATATATGGTGTACCATTCAGTGGGAGTTTTAGATCAAGCAAAGCCTTAACGGTTTCCTCAGCTTGATATATATGGTGTACCATCCAGTGGGAGTTTTGATCTTCAAGCCAAGCCTTAACGGTTTCCTCAGCCTGATATGTATATATGGTGTACCATTCAGTGGGAGTTTTAGATCAAGCCAAGCCTTAGCGGTTTCCTCAGCCTGATATACATGGTTTACCATCCAGTGGGAGTTTTAGATCAAGCCAAGCCTTAGCAATTTCCTCAGCCTGATATACATGGTTTACCATCCAGTGGGAGTTTTAGATCAAGCAAAGCCTTAACGGTTTCCTCAGCTTGATATATATGGTGTACCATCCAGTGGGAGTTTTGATCTTCAAGCCAAGCCTTAACGGTTTCCTCAGCCTGATATGTATACATGGTGTACCATTCAGTGGGAGTTTTAGATCAAGCCAAGCCTTAGCAATTTCCTCAGCCTGATATACATGGTTTACCATCCAGTGGGAGTTTTAGATCAAGCAAAGCCTTAACGGTTTCCTCAGCTTGATATATATGGTGTACCATCCAGTGGGAGTTTTGATCTTCAAGCCAAGCCTTAACGGTTTCCTCAGCCTGATATGTATATATGGTGTACCATTCAGTGGGAGTTTTAGATCAAGCCAAGCCTTAGCGGTTTCCTCAGCCTCATATACATGGTTTACCATCCAGTGGGAGTTTTAGATCAAGCCAAGCCTTAACGGTTTCCACAGCTTGATATATATATGTTGTACCATCCAGTGGGAGTTTTAGATCAAGCCAAGCCTGATCGGTTTCCTCAGCCTGATATATATGGTGTACCATCCAATGGGAGTTTTACGTGTTATGTATTTTGATTGTGTATTTCCGTAATATAACTATCATGCTAATTTATGAATGTGAAAATATACAGTTAATGTACATGAAACACTTTGTATGATGGTGCTATATGAAATACCCCTTCTTAATTGTTACCAGTGGAGTTCGCTAACCTCGTGACAGATTTATTTGGTTAATATAATTAACACACTATTACATTAATTTATATAACTACAAAGAAATCCCGAGTAAACATCCTTTACACATTCGAGTTATGGTCATTATTTCAAGTCCTAACTGCGTCTCTTAGGTCAGTCTGTAATCCATAACTCCTATAACTTTCTAGAGACGATTCACGTAAATATAGTTTGGATATGAGTCTACGTGATGGCAAGTTTTCTGTTGTAATAAGTTCAAATATATTGCAAAGGGTTTTTTATCACATATGTTACTGTATTACAATTTAAAAGGATGTTTTATGTTAAAATTCAATGATAGTAAGAAAATATTATTTAGTAATGACACTTTCTATATTATTTTGGTGAAACTTACTATCATATAGTTGTTTGTATTGGTACCGCAATGAAAAATGAATGAAAATTTAATAAAAATATTAAAAAATTTAGGAGTTTGACGAAACTGCCATAATAATTTTAAGTGTATTCAATAAATAAAAGCTTTATTTCAACTTCTCTAAAAAATACGGTCATGAGAGAAAAGATTCTTCATAAAAAAACTTGATAATAGCCAAAGTTGTTACAAGAACGGCTTTACCAAGAGTCAGCGTTTATTAATCAAGTTAAATGAGTTCATTTAAAATAAAGAGATAGCTTAGTCAGAAATATTATTGTTTTAGGAGTATAAATTACGGCTAACTAAATTATCACAGACAGAAATAAATTACATTTAATTGAATATAGTATATGATTCCAGACCAAAATCAAAAATAATATAAATTAACTAGGTATATATTATCACAAATCACTAACAAGAGGCAAAGCTATTAAGTCATTAGCAACACCGACTAACCTGTTTTATGATACCGATAATCACTTAACAAAGGACAGAGTTATTAAAGCATAATTAACATCGGTTAATGTATCGTATGATATAGCCAATCACTGTAACAAAGGATGGAGCTATTAAAGCATAAATAACACTGGTTAACGTATCCTATGATGATGTCAATCACTGTAACAAAGGATAGAGTTATTAAAGCATAAATAACACTGGTTAACGTATCAGTGATGATGTCAATCATGGTAACAAAGGATAGAGTTATTAAAGCATAAATAACACTGGTTAACGTATCCTATGATGATGTCAATCACTGTAACAAAGGATAGAGTTATTAAAGCATAAATAACACTGGTTAATATATCAGTGATGATGTCAATCATGGTAACAAAGGATAGAGTTATTAAAGCATAAATAATACTGGTTAACGTGTCCTGTGATGATGTCAATCATGGTAACAAAGGATAGAGCTATTAAAGCATAAATAACACTGGTTAACGTATCCTATGATGATGTCAATCACTGTAACAAAGGATAGAGTTATTAAAGCATAAATAACACTGGTTAATGTACCAGTGATGATGTCAATCATGGTAACAAAGGATAGAGTTATTAAAGCATAAATAACACTGGTTAACGTATCCTATGATGATGTCAATCACTGTAACAAAGGATAGAGTTATTAAAGCATAAATAACACTGGTTAACGTGTCCTAAGATGATGTCAATCATGGTAACAAAGGATAGAGCTATTAAAGCATAAATAACACTGGTTAACGTGTCCTATGATGATGTCAATCACTGTAACAAAGGATAGAGTTATTAAAGCATAAATAACACTGGTTAACGTGTCCTATGATGATGTCAATCATGGTAACAAAGGATAGAGCTATTAAAGCATAAATAACACTGGTTAACGTATCCTATGATGATGTCAATCACTGTAACAAAAGATAGAGTTATTAAAGCATAAATAAAACCGGTTAATGTATCAATGATGATGTCAATTACTTACCAAAATGAAGAATTTTTAAGCATTTACTGACACCGTACAAGTAAAATATTTGTTATAAAAACTGAAGCCCCCCACACACGGTCGATCAAAAGCGGCTCGCTAATATACTTGACGGATTTGTTGGGTTGGTCGCTCGGCTCTACAGGACGCTCCAACTCGAGCGGCTCACCTGACACGTTGGGACGTGTGTGGTAAACAGTCGAGCGGCTCACCTGACATGTTAGGACGTGTGTGGTAAACAGTCGAGCGACTCACCTGACATGTTAGGACGTGTGTGGTAAACCGTCCAACGGCTCGCCTGACATGTTTGGGACTTGTGTGGTAAACAGTCGAGCGGCTCACCTGACATGTTAGGACGTGTGTGGTAAACATTCGAGCGGCTCACCTGACATGTTGGGACGTGTGTGGTAAACAGTCGAGCGGCTCACCTGACATGTTGGGACGTGTGTGTAGAATTTCTGGGACTATAGGCGTGGTTTAGTTGTATTGTAGAACTAGTGTAGTGGTTTGTGTAGTTGTGTGTTGTTTGTATTAGTTGTGTTTTTTGTTGAATGACAATTATTTGAAATGACATAACAAATATGTCATGACGATAACAAATTATTCTGGACTGCAAAATATTGTTGAGCTCTGAGATCAGCGCCCGTTGTTGGACATTAAAAACATAAACTATTACAATAAGCATATAAGAAAATAGCGCTACAATGTTCTGGTCGAAAAAGTCAAGAAGGTGTTTCCTGATTGCGATGAAAAGCTTATAAAAGCTAAAATTGAATCACTTAGAGCTGCTTTCTGTGGGGATTTAAAGAAAGTGTAGTATTCTAGAAATAAATAATACAAAAAAACTGTTGACAACGTAACAGCTAACTCAAAATCCATTGTATAACTGACGAAGTGCCAGGATGCTCGATCGTAGGCTCGACCGTGTGTGGATGTTTTAGATCCATGACCATCCAGTGGGAGTTTTAGATAAAGCCAAGCCTTAACGGTTCCTCAGTCTGATATATATGGTGTACCATCCAGTGGGAGTTTTAGATAAAGCCAAGACTTAACGGTTTCCTCAGCCTGATATATATGATGTACCATCCAGTGGGTGCTTTAGATAAAGCCAAGCCTTAACGGTTTCCTCAGTCTGATGTATATGGTGTACCATCCAGTGGGAGTTTTAGATAAAGCCAAGCCTTAATGGTTTCCTCAGCCTGATATATATGGTGTACCATCCAGTGGGAGTTTTAGATAAAGCCAAGCCTTAACGGTTTCCTGAGTCTGATATATATGGTGTACCATCCAGTGGGAGTTTTAGATAAAGCCAATCCTTAACGGTTTCCTCAGTCTGATATATATGGTGTACCATCCAGTGGGAGTTTTGATCTTCAAGCCAAGCCTTAACGGTTTCCTCAGCCTGATATGTATATATGGTGTACCATTCAGTGGGAGTTTTAGATCAAGCCAAGCCTTAACGGTTTCCTCAGCCTGATATATATGATGTACCATCCAGTGGGAGCTTTAGATAAAGCCAAGCCTTAACGGTTTCCTCAGCCTGATATATATGGTGTACCATCCAGTGGGAGTTTTAGATAAAGCCAAGCCTTAACGGTTTCCTCAGCCTGATATATATGATGTACCATCCAGTGGGAGCTTTAGATAAAGCCAAGCCTTAACGGTTTCCTCAGCCTGATATATATGATGTACCATCCAGTGGGAGCTTTAGATAAAGCCAAGCCTTAACGGTTTCCTCAGCCTGATATATATGGTGTACCATCCAGTGGGAGTTTTATATAAAGCCAAGCCTTAACGGTTTCCTCAGCCTGATATATATGGTGTACCATCCAGTGGGAGTTTTATATAAAGCCAAGCCTTAACGGTTTCCTCAGCCCTATATATATATATATATATATATATATATATATATATATATATATATGGTGTACTATCCAGTGGGAGTTTTAGATAAAGCCAAGCCTTAACGGTTTCCTCAGCCTGATATATGTGGTGTAAAATCTAGTGGGAGTTTTAGATAAAGCCATGCCTTAACGGTTTCCTCAGCTTGATATATATGGTGTACCATCTAGTGGGAGTTTTAGATAAAGCCAAGCCTTAACGGTTTCCTCAGCCTGATATATATGGTGTATCATCCAGTGGGAGTTTTAGATAAAGCCAAGCCTTAACGCTTTCCTCAGCTTGATATACATGTTGTACCATCCAGTGGGAGTTTTAGATCAAGCCAAGCCTTAACGGTTTCCTCAGCTTGATATATATGGTCTACCATCCAGTGGGAGTTTTAGATCAAGCCAAGTCTCAACGGTTTCCTCAGCCTGATATATATGGTGTACCATCCAGTTTTACGTTTTATGTATTTTGATTGTGTACTTCCGTAATATAACTATCAGGCTAATTTATGAATGTGAACATACAGTTCATGTACATGAAACACTTTGTATGATGGTGCTATATGAAATACCCCTTCCTAATTGTTACCAGTGGAGTTCGCTAACCTCGTGACAGATGTATTTGGTTAATATAATTAACACACTATTACATTAATTTATATAACTACAAAGAAATCCTGAGTGAACATCCTTTACACATTCGAGTTATGGTCATTATTTCAAGTCCTAACTGCGTCTCTTAGGTCAGTCTGTAATCCATAACTCCTATAACTTTCTAGAGACGATTCACGTAAATACAGTTTGGATATGAGTCTACGTTATGGCAAGTTTTCTGTTGCAATAAGTTCAAATATATTGCAAAGGGTTTTTTATCACATATGTTACTGTATTACAATTTAAAAGGATCTTTTATGTTAAAATTCAATGATAGTAAGACAATATTATTTAGTAATGACACTTTCTATATTATTTTGGTGAAACTTACTATCATATAGTTGTTTGTATTGGTACCGCAATGAAAAAATGAATGAAAATTGAATAATAATATTTTAAAATTTAGGAGTTTAACGAAAACTGCCATAATATTTTTAAATTTATTCAATAAATAAAAGCTTTATTTCAACTTCTCTAAAAAATACGGTCATGAGAGAAAAGATTCCTCATGAAAAAACTTGATAATAGCCAATGTTGTTACAAGAACGGCTTTACCAAGAGTCAGCGTTTATTAATCAAGTTAAATGAGTTCATTTAAAATAAAGAGATAGCTTAGTCAGAAATATTATGGTTTTAGGAGTATAAATTACGGCTAACTAAATTACGACAGACAGAAATAAATTACGTTTAATTGAATATTGTATATGATTCCAGTCCAAAATCAAAAATAATATAAATTAACTAGGTATATATTATCACAAATCACTAACAAGAGGCAAAGCTATTAAGTCATTAGAAACACCGACTTACCTGTTTTATGATACCGATAATCACTTAACAAAGGACAGAGTTATTAAAGCATAATTAACATCGGTTAATGTATCGTATGATATAGCCAATCACTGTAACAAAGGATGGAGCTATTATAGCATAAATAACACTGGTTAACGTGTCCTATGATGATGTCAATCATGGTAACAAAGGATAGAGCTATTAAAGCATAAATAACACTGGTTAACGTGTCCTATGATGATGTCAATCATGGTAACAAAGGATAGAGCTATTAAAGCATAAATAACACTGGTTAACGTGTCCTATGATGATGTCAATCATGGTAACAAAGGATAGAGCTATTAAAGCATAAATAACACTGGTTAACGTGTCCTATGATGATGTCAATCATGGTAACAAAGGATAGAGCTATTAAAGCATAAATAACACTGGTTAACGTGTCCTATGATGATGTCAATCATGGTAACAAAGGATAGAGCTATTAAAGCATAAATAACACTGGTTAACGTATCCTATGATGATGTCAATCACTGTAACAAAGGATAGAGTTATTAAAGCATAAATAACACTGGTTAATGTATCAGTGATGATGTCAATCATGGTAACAAAGGATAGAGTTATTAAAGCATAAATAACACTGGTTAACGTATCCTATGATGATGTCAATCACTGTAACAAAGGATAGAGTTATTAAAGCATAAATAACACTGGTTAACGTATCAGTGATGATGTCAATCATGGTAACAAAGGATAGAGTTATTAAAGCATAAATAACACTGGTTAACGTATCCTATGATGATGTCAATCACTGTAACAAAGGATAGAGTTATTAAAGCATAAATAACACTGGTTAATATACCAGTGATGATGTCAATCATGGTAACAAAGGATAGAGTTATTAAAGCATAAATAATACTGGTTAACGTGTCCTGTGATGATGTCAATCATGGTAACAAAGGATAGAGCTATTAAAGCATAAATAACACTGGTTAACGTATCCTATGATGATGTCAATCACTGTAACAAAGGATAGAGTTATTAAAGCATAAATAACACTGGTTAATGTACCAGTGATGATGTCAATCATGGTAACAAAGGATAGAGTTATTAAAGCATAAATAACACTGGTTAACGTATCCTATGATGATGTCAATCACTGTAACAAAGGATAGAGTTATTAAAGCATAAATAACACTGGTTAATGTATCAGTGATGATGTCAATCACTGTAACAAAAGATAGAGTTATTAAAGCATAAATAAAACCGGTTAATGTATCAGTGATGATGTCAATTACTTACCAAAATGAAGAACTTTTAAGCATTTACTGACACCGTACAAGTAAAATATTTGTTATAAAAACTAAAGCCCCCCACACACGGTCGATCAAAAGCGGCTCGCTAATATACTTGACGGATTTGTTGGGTTGGTCGCTCGGCTCTACAGGACGCTCCAACTCGAGCGGCTCACCTGACACGTTGGGACGTGTGTGGTAAACAGTCGAGCGGCTCACATGACATGTTAGGACGTGTTTGGTAAATAGTCGAGCGGCTCACCTGACATGTTAGGACGTGTGTGGTAAACAGTCGAGCGGCTCACCTGACATGTTAGGACGTGTGTGGTAAACAGTCGAGCGGCTCACCTGACATGTTAGGACGTGTGTGATAAACCGTCGAACGGCTCGCCTGACATGTTTGGTACTTGTGTGGTAAACAGACGAGCGGCTCACCTGACATGTTAGGACGTGTGTGGTAAACAGTCGAGCGGCTCACCTGATGTTTTAGGACGTGTGTGGTAAACCGACGAACGGATTGCTTGACATGTTGGGACGTGTGTGGTAAACAGTCAAGCGGCTCGCCTGACATGTTGGGACGTGTGTGTGGTAAACCGTCGAGTGGCTCACCTGACATGTTGGGACATGTGTGGTAAATTGTCGAGCGGCTCACCTGACATGTTGGGACGTGTGTGGTAAACCGTCGAGCGGCTCACCTGACATGTTGGGACGTGTGTGGTAAACAGTCGAGTGGCTCACCTGACATGTTGGGACGTGTGTGTGGTAAACCGTCGAGTAGCTCACCTGACATGTTGGGACATGTGTGGTAAATTGTCGAGCGGCTCACCTGACATGTTGGGACGTGTGTGGTAAACCGTCGAGTGGCTCACCTGACATGTTGGGACGTGTGTGGTAAACAGTCGAGTGGCTCACCTGACATGTTGGGACGTGTGTGTGGTAAACCGTCGAGTGGCTCACCTGACATGTTGGGACATGTGTGGTAAATTGTCGAGCGGCTCACCTGACATGTTGGGACGTGTGTGGTAAACCGTCGAGCGGCTTGCCTGACATATCCTCAGTTTGTCTGAGTCTAGAATTTCTGGGACTATAGGCGTGGTTTAGTTGTATTTGTAGAACTAGTGTAGTGTTTTGTGTAGTTGTGTGTTATTTGTATTAGTTGTGTTTTTTGTTGAATGACAATTATTTGAAATGACATTACAAATATGTCATGACGATAACAAATTATTCTGGACTACAAAATATTGTTGAGCTCTGAGATCAGCGCCCGTTGTTGGACATTAAAAACATAAACTATTACAATAAGCATATAAGAAAATAGCGCTACAATGTTCTGGTCGAAAAAGTCAAGAAGGTGTTTCCTGATTGCGATGAAAAGCTTATAAAAGCTAAAATTGAATCACTTAGAGCTGCTTTCTGTGGGGATTTAAAGAAAGTGTAGCATTCTAGAAATAAATAATACAAAAAAACTGTTGACAACGTAACAGCTAACTCAAAATCCATTGTATAACTGACGAAGTGCCAGGATGCTCGATCGTAGGCTCGACCGTGTGTGGACGTTCCCAACTCCAAGCTGAAACCCAACCTGACTTCCAACCCAACATGCTTAGGATCGTATGTGGGTTGCTTAACAGTCAAGGTTCATCAAGTCAGGATACCGCCTAATATATTTAAGCGAGGAAATAAATACTGAAGCCTTATTGATTTAATTAAGGAAAACTATACTAATGGCTCATTCTATGTACTCCTAGTCAAATACATTTATATCCTAGGTATAGTATACTAATGGGCAAAGATGATCTTTCTATAATTTTTATATATAGTTAATTAAGAATAACATTTAAGTTAATAATGATTAACACTCACATTATCTTCACATTTCAAGTAAAACAAATATTCGCTAGTTATAAGTTTTAAAGTGTTAATTTAGTTGTTCTATGTACGGTATTGGAGCAGTTATTATACTAATAATTATCCTTAGTTTGGTAGTTACCAACTACGGTCAAACCTTGGTTGGGAAATTGGTTTCGTAAGACGGTATGAGGGAATGTAGCGTTTGATAATAACTATGGCTGAATTGTCGTTTCAAAGTAATATTATTTCCATTCTAAATGACAACTATGTTATCTAACTAATCACTAATATTTACCTCACATGATAGGGTTGAACCTTACGTCAGCAGCGGTCCCAATGTGCTTAGCTTGCTATAGATCAGAATTTTAAGTTATTTTTATGCTAGAGAGGGTTCAGGTTAGGTGCTTTTTTATGTTTATGTATGCCTTAATACAATATGTTGATCATAAAAACACCCTGACCACCTCTTGATCTCCACAGTGAAGTTTTCTGAACATTCCATACTATTGAAAGGCATGAAAGTCTCCAAGCTAGCAATTATTTATTTATTTTTTACACAATATCATCACACAAAGACGTCTTGCTCTCTTCGTAATATCCACAAATTAATGTTGTAGGTATGCCTTACTCTTGGAAAGCAAGTCATGCTGCAATGTTTCAATCTTGGAACACCGGTTCGTTGCACATCGCCAACCACAGTCATGCAAGTTTGCCAATTTTGATTTACTATTAAATACTGTATGATTCTAATATAAACATTGATATAAAATAAAAATGTCTATGTTTTAGGTAATCATATAATTGATTATATTCATTTACTCATTGATTAAATTATTTAAACAATACACATACATGTAGCGATATTGAACCACACACCAACACATTCACTGGAACTAGTGGTGCAGTTCTGTGACCCAGCTACTTGGGGACAAAGTACTGTGGAGATAGGTTCTTAACTTAGTCCTCTTAATGCCGACATGGAGTCCGCTCAATGGTTGCTATTTGCGTGGACACTACTTGTTGTGTGGTAGTCAAGAGTGCGGATGTTGTGTAGGAAAGAGAATTAAAGGGCTGTTAATTAGCTTAAAATCAAACCAATACTACGTTGTTCGAATTCCACGTAAATCTGTAGGTCCTTTGGTTCACTAGCTATTGGGCTATTAATAAATGGCCCTTTCTGAGGAACAGTTGAACTCAGTTTGTAACCAGACTAAGCAGGTCTTCCACACTCAACCTACTCTCATGTAGTCATTCATATTAATAAAATACGCACAAAGTTGTGTCGGCGTCTCATGTGTAAGAAAGAATGAATATACATTAGTATTGACGCACCAGCCCATCCACTCATGCACGTACGTATATCTTTGAAGTAAGTTTACTATAAACATATGATAAATGAATAAACTGTTAATTTCAAAATGTTTTAACGTTCATAGTTTAAATAATGTAGAAGGTTTTTTTGTAAATAATAGCATTCAAGTTTTTTTTAGTTTATTTATTTGAATTATTTTTTAGTCACTGACGATCAACTGAATTATAATTTAAATAAATATGGTCCACAAATCACGTCAGTATTTTTCACCCGTAACTGTTACTGCCTTCGGGTATATTTTAAGACAAATTTAGTTTATGATACATAAAGTTGCATGAAATGTATCTGTAGAGTAAAGGAGAAGACAATTACAGCTGTCACGTAGATGATGTTAGAGGGTGAATTGTCATAACGTACGGCTAAATACGTTGTGAGGCTTACTGACACGTCGATAATATACATCACTCACAGCTTGTTCCATTATCCGACCGTAATTTATGACTATGAACATGTGGGCCCCACACCAACATTAATCTTTATATCCAGCAAGTTTTGTTGTCCACTTTTCAATAGATTAATTAATCATTTACTTTTTAATTAAAATAAAACATTGTTTATAACCTGTGATAGAAGCTTATTGGCAAATTAACTTCATTTATTACAAAATATACCATATTTAGTACATTGTACTGACACTTTACGTCATATATGTTATGTATTAGGTCCGATATGAGCAATCCCCCATCTATCTATACACGTAAAATAATGATACCTCAACGTATGTGTTGACTGGCCCACACGGCCACCCACACCTGTACAAGTATGGGTGGTAGGAGGGGCGTCACCATTGTACATGAGGTGGGACGGTTGGAGAAACATATATTCTGAACTTGTATAGGTGGGTGGGAGGATCATCATCTGTATACAGGTGAGGGTGGGTGGGAGAGTCATCACATCATACATCTATGTATGGGCATCATTACTGGACATGTATGGAAGGGTCCGTACCAATGTACTTGTATAGGTGGGCGTGAAGGCCATAACCATTGTACGTTTGTGTTCCACCACGATTAAGTTTGTTGGTGAGTAAATGGTCATCACCATTGTACGTGTTTGTGTGAGCGAGTTGGTCAATACCACCTTGCGCATATGGATGGGTTGTACTTCATATATGAAATCTTTCTATTGTATGTTGTAGTAAATAGGGTTTTGGGTACTAAGATGTAAACTTAAAGAAGACATCTTCAATTTATGATCAGAATGTATTCGAGGGTGTAATGTAATAAAAATATTCATAAGACTCTTATTGTGGCGATTTTAAAAGCAATATTGGACTAATTGTTAATGTGATATAGTTAAATGAACATAGCAAGAGTGCTGCACTACCCTCAATGTTGTGAGTCTTCTTTTATTCCAAGAGAAGTTTTCAAACATAAAATTCGATCACTTTAAAACACTGTCAACTTAATTATTTATCCGCCAAACAACAATACGACATACTGCTACATACACTATGAATCACGATGAGTGATATCACAACACACAGTCTTTAACAACTACTGACTGACTGGCCTGCCGCAACTAAAGTAGAAAACTACGGAAGGCAGAAGCCTGGAACAATGTACGACGTTTCCAACATCATTCTGTTTTTAGAGCAATTTCCAAATATAATTTTCTACACACCTACGTCAAGGGACTAGAAATTTAATTATTAATTGTTCAGAAATTACTATACATTTATGTGATATGGGATCTTAGTTGCCTTTAATACCACAATAGATCAATTTTAGTTTTTTAGAAACATTTATTATGAATTCGTGTTGTGTTTTTGAAATAAATAACTGTAAATATGTATACTTAGTTAGTTAATCATTAATTAACTAACCATATAAAAATAATATTCCATTTACACAGAGATAATACCATAGTTTACTTTTTCAATCACTAATATAATACATTTATAGTGTTATACATTTGTATTCTAGAATAACAAAATACATGTCTGGATCAGTAAATAAATATTAGTTATTAAAACTGCGCAATTTTAAATCAATATACTGCACACTGCTCAGTATAATCTTCGCTTGGCTATTAGGCTACATTTCTTCAACTCATTAGTCAATTTCAGCACAATACATCCTCAACTCAAGTCAGATGTTGTTTCTGTAAATGGCTTGTTGTCCTTCAGAGTTAAACTTTCACCAGCCTCCAACGATTACTGTACACCCGCATCTATACACATGTATACATTATAGGATCAAACCCTTGAGTCAGGAATGACAACTCGAGTAGTTAGTTATATCTACACACGCCGTAGCCTTTATTACTCATTCATTAACCATATCAGTACATATCCAGTTTGCAGAGTACATTTTACAATTTTTGTTTTCAGTATGGCTTTGCATTGATGTTTTGAAGACGCATTAATAAACTGTTTATTTAAAAACATATTTTTACACTATTAATGCTCTTAATAATACGTACAATTGTTGGAGTTTTAACTTATAACGTCATTTACGTCTAAAACAGTAGCATTTAGTGATATTTGCTTCGCTACTAACTTAAATATTTCAATTGTTAAATACAAAATGTAAAGATTAGAGACAATATAGTATACTGTATGTAATAGGTTGCAGTTAACGATGAAGGTTACAACTATCTAATTGTGATCATATTTAGAAAGATTTTAGGTATTGTCCCTACATAACAGTTACGAGTCAAATGTTGGATGTTCACAATTAATTACAATGTATAATTTGAAGTGACATCTTAGTTCTCAGTAATTATATCGTCTTAGGAGTCACTAATGGGATCTCTCATCACTAATCAAATGTTCATATTCCGAGATAAATTCTTGTAAGATATTTAAAAACACAGTAAATAAAGAGCTAATGCCATCCCATTATTCATAATTAAATATAAAATAATATTCGTTATAAACTAATTTTTAAAATGTGTTTGTCATAAATAGTTTAAATCTGACGCTGTATGTAACTGAAGTTTGAAACTCCTAAAGACTTATTTCGAAAATAATATCTAATCAACAAAAGTAGTATAATTTCTTATTGGCTTGTAGTCTTTTAATATTACACAAACATGATACGTGAGCGGACATGCTGTTAAACTAAAAAACAGTAAACAATTTAATTGAATACCTTACATCAAAAAGAATGTATTAAACAAAGACAATGGTTCAACCATAAAGCACCACTCAACCAAACAGTTTACGTACTTACGAGAGAAACACGTGTAAAGTTTAAAAAAGCCGAACTTGTTATCTCTTTTAGGATAGTTAGAAAGCGTTCTGTTACTGACGTAAACTATGGCTTTGTAGATCAAACATAGAGTCTTCGTCACCTTCACAAAGGATGATATAACAACGAATTGTAGGTTACTGACTTCCACACATAAAGGTTAATTAGCTTAGATATATATTCCGCTAAAGTTGTAATCTCCACATGAGTAGTCTGGTAGTGACGTAACGAGGTGGCTTTGTAGATCAAACATAGAGTCTTCCTCACCTTCACAAAGGATGACATAAAGACAATATGTATGTATGTAGGTTACTGACTCTCACACATAAAGGTTAATTAGCTTAGATATATATTCCGCTAAAGTTGTAATCTCCACATGAGTAGTCTGGTAGTGACGTAACGAGGTGGCTTTGTAGATCAAACATAGAGTCTTCGTCACCTTCACAAAGGATGACATAAAGACAATATGTATGTATGTAGGTTACTGACTCTCACACATAAAGGTTAATTAGCTTAGATATATATTCCGCTAAAGTTGTAATCTCCACATGAGTAGTCTGGTAGTGACGTAACGAGGTGGCTTTGTAGATCAAACATAGAGTCTTCGTCACCTTCACAAAGGATGACATAACAACGAATTGTAGGTTACTGACTTCCACACATAAAGGTTAATTAGCTTAGATATATATTCCGCTAAAGTTGTAATCTCCACATGAGTAGTCTGGTAGTGACGTAACGAGGTGGCTTTGTAGATCAAACATAGAGTCTTCCTCACCTTCACAAAGGATGACATAAAGACAATATGTATGTATGTAGGTTACTGACTCTCACACATAAAGGTTAATTAGCTTAGATATATATTCCGCTAAAGTTGTAATCTCCACATGAGTAGTCTGGTAGTGACGTAACGAGGTGGCTTTGTAGATCAAACATAGAGTCTTCCTCACCTTCACAAAGGATGACATAAAGACAATATGTATGTATGTAGGTTACTGACTCTCACACATAAAGGTTAATTAGCTTAGATATATATTCCGCTAAAGTTGTAATCTCCACATGAGTAGTCTGGTAGTGACGTAACGAGGTGGCTTTGTAGATCAAACATAGAGTATTCCTCACCTTCACAAAGGATGACATAAAGACAATATGTATGTATGTAGGTTACTGACTTCCACACATAAAGGTTAATTAGCTTAGATATATATTCCGCTAAAGTTGTAATCTCCACATGAGTAGTCTGGTAGTGACGTAACGAGGTGGCTTTGTAGATCAAACATACAGTCTTCGTCACCTTCACAAAGGATGACATAATGACAATATGTATGTATGTAGGTTACTGACTCTCACACATAAAGGTTAATTAGCTTAGATATATATTCCACTAAAGTTGTAATCTCCACATGAGTAGTCTGGTAGTGACGTAACGAGGTGGCTTTGTAGATCAAACATAGTCTTCCTCACCTTCACAAAGGATGACATAAAGACGAATTGTAGGTTACTGACTCCCACACATAAAGGTTAATTAGCTTAGATATATATTCCGCTAAAGTTGTAAGCTCCACATGAGTAGTCTGGTAGTGACGTAACGAGGTGGCTTTGTAGATCAAACATACAGTTTTCGTCACCTTCTCAAAGGATGACATAACAACGAATTGTAGGTTACTGACTACCACACATAAAGGTTAATTAGCTTAGATATATATTCCGCTAAAGTTGTAATCTCCACATGAGTAGTCTGGTAGTGACGTAACGAGGTGGCTTTGTAGATCAAACATACAGTCTTCGTCACCTTCACAAAGGATGACATAACAACGAATTGTAGGTTACTGACTACCACACATAAAGGTTAATTAGCTTAGATATATATTCCGCTAAAGTTGTAATCTCCACATGAGTAGTCTGGTAGTGACGTAACGAGGTGGCTTTGTAGATCAAACATACAGTCTTCATCACCTTCACCAAAGATGACATAATGACAATATGTAGGTTACTAACTCCCACACATAAAGATTAATTAGCTTAGATATATATTCCGCTAAAGTTGTAATCGCCACATGAGTAGTCTGGTAGTGACGTAAGCTATGGCTTTGTAGATCAAACATACAGTCTTCATCACCTTCACCAAAGATGACATAATGACAATATGTAGGTTACTAACTCCCACACATAAAGATTAATTAGCTTAGATATATATTCCGCTAAAGTTGTAATCGCCACATGAGTAGTCTGGTAGTGACGTAACGAGGTGGCTTTGTAGATCAAACATACAGTCTTTGTACCTTCACAAAGGATGACATAACGATAAATTGTAGGTTACTGACTCCCACACATAAAGGTTAATTAGCTTAGATATATATTCCGCTAAAGTTGTAATCTCCACATGAGTAGTCTGGTAGTGACGTAAGCTATGGCTTTGTAGATCAAACATACAGTCTTCATCACCTTCACAAAAGATGACATAATGACAATATGTAGGTTACTAACTCCCACACATAAAGATTAATTAGCTTAGATATATATTCCGCTAAAGTTGTAATCGCCACATGAGTAGTCTGGTAGTGACGTAACGAGGTGGCTTTGTAGATCAAACATACAGTCTTTGTACCTTCACAAAGGATGACATAACGATAAATTGTAGGTTACTGACTCCCACACATAAAGGTTAATTAGCTTAGATATATATTCCGCTAAAGTTGTAATCTCCACATGAGTAGTCTGGTAGTGACGTAAGCTATAGCGTTGTAGATCAAACATAGAGTCTTCGTCACCTTCACAAAGGATGACATAATGACAATATGTAGGTTACTGACTCCCACACATAAAGGTTAATTAGCTTAGATATATATTCCGCTAAAGTTGTAATCTCCACATGAGTAGTCTGGTAGTGACGTAAGCTATGGCTTTGTAGATCAAACATACAGTCTTCATCACCTTCACCAAAGATGACATAATGACAATATGTAGGTTACTAACTCCCACACATAAAGTTTAATTAGCTTAGATATATATTCCGCTAAAGTTGTAATCTCCACATGAGTAGTCTGGTAGTGACGTAACGAGGTGGCTTTGTAGATCAAACATACAGTCTTTGTACCTTCACAAAGGATGACATAATGACAATATGTAGGTTACTGACTCCCACACATAAAGGTTAATTAGCTTAGATATATATTCCGCTAAAGTTGTAATCGCCACATGAGTAGTCTGGTAGTGACGTAACGAGGTGGCTTTGTAGATCAAACATACAGTCTTTGTACCTTCACAAAGGATGACATAATGACAACATGTAGGTTACTGACTCCCACACATAAAGGTTAATTAGCTTAGATATATATTCCGCTAAAGTTGTAATCGCCACATGAGTAGTCTGGTAGTGACGTAAGCTATGTCTTTGAAGGTCAAACATAGAGTCTTTGTTACCATCACAAAGGATGACATAATGACAATATGTAGGTTACTGACTCCCACACATAAAGGTTAATTAGCTTAGATATATATTCTGATAAAGTTGTAATCGGCACATGAGTGGTCTGGTAGTGTTGTAACGATGTGGCTTTGTGAATTAAACATGCAAATGGTGAAAAAGTCACATTTTTATGTATGTGACTCCCACTACTTAAATATAAACAATGAAGTTATATCTGGCTAAAGTTCAACAGGGGTTTGTTAGTGGTGTAAAGACATAATCTTGTGAGCTAAATACAAACTCTTTTATTTATTTTTTTACGAAAACGTCAAAACCAGACCATACTACTGCTTAGGTCCTCAGTGTTCAAAATAATTAAATAGGCGATCATACGTTTTATCTACTAATTATTACTGTTGTTCTCCCTAAAAAGTCCTATCTAACACTTAACCTGGTGATTTAATCGGTAGATGTACTATTATTAAATAGAATAAAATATGTATTAATATCATTATCATTATAACTAACACTTTTTTTCTCTAACATGTTTTGACAGCTAAAGCATTCATTGATAATAACACGAAATAGCTTACACATAGTTAAAATAAATATCTTAAAACAAAATTTAATCTACAATTACAAAATATGTCTAGCTATCTGGTATCATACATATAGTTAATTTTGAACTTCCTGTATTTTGGTGAAAAGTTTACATTTTAATACTGGTTTGTATAATGTTTAAAAGGATTTAATAATATTTGTATGCACAGATATATCACATTTCTAAAGAGTAATTGGTTTTCTATTCGGCTGAAGCTCATTTGATTAGGTTACCCCACCACCTCAGCGTAATTAACTTACAATCTGTGTTTGACCAGCTAGGGTCCACGCACACAACATTTACATCTGTAATTATGTGTGGTGTTGTAGTTAAATACCTGGTATTACCAGAGGGGGAAACAATAAATGAATACAGCCGTCAAAATAAAATATCAGATGACGAAAAGAATGTTGATTTCATTCAAAGAAAGAATAATAAATTGTTATTCGATTGCACCGTAAAATTTGTTGTAATGTTTCACATATCCTTATTTTATAAGAATTTGCAGCATGCATACCTTCTGTAAAAAAACCTTTCGTTGAAAGTAAATTTTATGAATAAAATTATTAATTTATATAAAAACTTTGTATTGTTCTACAGTAGTCCCTCGTTAATCCGACACAATTAAAACCAGGTATGTGTTGTATTAGTGAAAAAGCCGGATTATTGGAGTTCAATTGCAAAACTTGCCTAAATTACATAATAGAATGTATATTGTAACTAAAAATTAGAGTCAATTTTTACAATAAAGATGTACAATAGTTTCAAAGTAAGAGAAGTATCGTACACCAGTTGAAACGGTGTAATATAACACCGTTGCATATGCATCAAAAACAAGCTAAAAAGCTTACAAAAGTTGAAAACATTAATCTTTTAAAACGTTGCAAAAAAGAAAAAAATAGTTAAAATAAAAAATACCTGTTAATAAAAAAATTTAAAAAAATTGTAAATATGATTAAGAGTTGTCTTGTGCTGATAGAATATTATCTTTAAAATGTATTTTTCAATAATATTTCCTACCATTTTTTAAACGCAGTGTTTTGCATTACTAATAACATGTCTAAACAAAGAAACTGTAATATATTTAACTCGCTATAAAAACCTTTTAATTATTATACACTATAAAACTAGAAGCATAATAAACTGTAAAGTATAAATGTAACGTTGGTAATAGGATTGACTATAGAAGTAAGACGGTACAGTTCCCATGAAACCAGATTTCCTGTTTGGTGAAATTAGTTCATGTTCGTTTTCACAGGAACACAGCTCTCCCTCCCGCTCTATCCCTCTGTATCTCTCCAGCACACGCTCAAGTGACTAAAAGCTGAGCTAAAATTTTTCTAAGCATTTATTTTTAACCAGTAACCGTTAGATAGTCTGTTGAAGAGCCATAGCTGCTGTTTCATGTATCGTGTGTTAGAACACCCCCTCCCCATTATCTAGTTATATTTATATTTAACCAGTAACCGTTAGATAGTCTGTTGAAGAGTCATAGCTGCTGTTTCATGTATCGTGTGTTGGAACATCCCTCATTAACTAGCTATATTTATATTTAACCAGTACCCGTTATATAGACTATTGAAGGGCCATAGCTGCTGTTTCATGTATCGTGTGTTGGAACATCCCTCATTATCTAGCTATATTTATATTTAACCAGTAACCGTTAGATAGTCTGTTGAAGGGATATAGATGCTGTTTCATGTATCGTGTGTTGGAACATCCCTCATTATCTAGTTATATTTATATTTAACCAGTAACCGTTAGATAGTCTGTTGAAGGGCCATAGCTGCTGTTTCATGTATCGTTGGAACATCCCTCATTATCTAGCTATATTTATATTTAACCAGTAACCGTTAGATAGTCTGTTGAAGAGCCATAGCTGCTGTTTCATGTATCGTGTGTGGGAACATCCTTCATTATCTAGATATATTTATATTTAACCAGTAACCGTTAGATAGTCTGTTGAAGAGCCATAGCTGCTGTTTCATGTATCGTGTGTTGGAACATCCCTCATTATCTAGTTATATTTATATTTAACCAGTAACCGTTAGATAGTCTGTTGAAGGGCCATAGCTGCTGTTTCATGTATCGTGTGTTGGAACATCCCTCATTATCTAGCTATATTTATATTTAACCAGTAACCGTTAGATAGTCTGTTGAAGAGCCATAGCTGCTGTTTCATGTATCGTGTGTGGGAACATCCTTCATTATCTAGCTATATTTATATTTAACCAGTACCCGTTAGATAGTCTATTGATGGGTCATAGCTGCTGTTTCATGTATCGTGTGTTGGGACATCCCTCATTATCTAGTTATATTTATATTTAACCAGTAACCGTTAGATAGTCTGTTGAAGGGCCATAGCTGCTGTTTCATGTATCGTGTGTTGGAACATCCCTCATTATCTAGCTATATTTATATTTAACCAGTAACCATTAGATAGTCTGTTGAAGAGCCATACCTGCTGTTCCTTGTATCGTGTGTTGGAACATCCCTCATTATCTAGCTATATTTATATTTAACCAGTAACCGTTAGATAGTCTGTTGAAGAGCCATAGCTGCTGTTTCGTGTATCGTGTGTTGGAAACCCCCCCCCCCACTATCTAGTTATATTTATATTTAATCAGTAACCGTTAGATAGTCTGTTGAAGGGCCATAGCTGCTGTTTCATGTATCGTGTGTTGGAACATCCCTCATTATATAGTTATATTTATATTTAACCAGTAACCGTTAGATAGTCTGTTGAAGGGCCATAGCTGCTGTTTCATGTATCGTGTGTTGGAACATCCCTCATTATCTAGCTATATTTATATTTAACCAGTAACCGTTAGATAGTCTGTTGAAGAGCCATAGCTGCTGTTTCATGTATCGTGTGTTGGAAACCCCCCCCCCACTATCTAGTTATATTTATATTTAATCAGTAACCGTTAGATAGACTGTTGAAGAGCCATAGCTGCTGTTTCATGTATCGTGTGTTGGAACATCCCTCATTATCTAGTTATATTTATATTTAACCAGTAACCGTTAGATAGTCTGTTGAAGAGCCATAGCTGCTGTTTCATGTATCGTGTGTTGGAACATCCCTCATTATCTAGCTATATTTATATTTAACCAGTAACCGTTAGATAGTCTGTTGAAGAGCCATAGGTGCTGTTTCATGTATCGTGTGTTGGAACATCCCTCATTATCTAGTTATATTTATATTTAACCAGTAACCGTTAGATAGTCTGTTGAAGAGCCATAGCTGCTGTTTCATGTATCGTGTGTTGGAACATCCCTCATTATCTAGTTATATTTATATTTAACCAGTAACCATTAGATAGTCTGTTGAAGAGCCATAGCTGCTGTTTCATGTATCGTGTGTTTGAACATCCCTCATTATCTAGTTATATTTATATTTAACCAGTAACCGTTAGATAGTCTGTTGAAGAGCCATAGGTGCTGTTTTATGTATCGTGTGTTGGAACATCCCTCATTATCTAGTTATATTTATATTTAAACAGTAACCGTTAGATAGTCTGTTGAAGAGCCATAGCTGCTGTTTCATGTATCGTGTGTTAGAACACCCCCCTCCCCATTATCTAGTTATATTTATATTTAACCAGTAACCGTTAGATAGTCTGTTGAAGAGCCATAGCTGCTGTTTCATGTATCGTGTGTTTGAACATCCCTCATTATCTAGTTATATTTATATTTAACCAGTAACCGTTAGATAGTCTGTTGAAGAGCCATAGGTGCTGTTTTATGTATCGTGTGTTGGAACATCCCTCATTATCTAGTTATATTTATATTTAAACAGTAACCGTTAGATAGTCTGTTGAAGAGCCATAGCTGCTGTTTCATGTATCGTGTGTTAGAACACCCCCCTCCCCATTATCTAGTTATATTTATATTTAACCAGTAACCGTTAGATAGTCTGTTGAAGAGCCATAGCGGCTGTTTCATGTATCGTGTGTTGGAACACCCCCCCCCCCCCCATTATCTAGTTATATTTATATTTAACCAGTAACCGTTAGATAGTCTGTTGAAGAGCCATAGCTGCTGTTTCATGTATCGTGTGTTAGAACACCCCCCTCCCCATTATCTAGTTATATTTATATTTAACCAGTAACCGTTAGATAGTCTGTTGAAGAGCCATAGCTGCTGTTTCATGTATCGTGTGCTGGAACACCCCCCCATTGTCTAGTTATATTTATATTTAACCAGTAACCGTTAGATAGTATGTTGAAGGGCCATAGCTGCTGTTTCATGTATCGTGTGTTGGAACACCCCTCATTATCTAGTTATATTTATATTTAACCAGTAACCGTTAGATAGTCTGTTGAAGAGTCATAGCTGCTGTTTCATGTATCGTGTGTTGGAACATCCCTCACTGTCTGGTTATATTTATATTCATTTGTGTTTACTAAACCACTTCTTTAACATATATATGTTAATTCATTAACAATACTCTCTAAGGACATTTGACGTCCAACAATTGCATGTCTACAAATCTAAACAACTGGCCTACAAGGAAGTAGATTACAGAACCATAAGTTACTGTTTTTAATAGTCACATGGATTTTTTTCTAGCTTTAATAACTTAAATCCTGTAATAATAATCGAGCGATTTATGGTGAATTTTATTATATATTATCATAGACAGACACATCAATAAAAACAAACCATTACTGACGTGGCTAATGCAATTTGTACTTGTCATTCTGGCCTAATACAAGAGTTATTGAGATATTAACAAACTAACTACCCTCATCTTACTTTGTTGATGCTTAGTTGCAGTCTACCTAAGTACTTTACGGTTCATTCTCAAAACTATGTTAAGGGGCAAATGGAATTTGTGGGAAAAGTTTAGAAAAGGGTTACTCTGACTTGGAGAGATAAAGTAATATTTCTTCTGTCGCTCTAATATTTTTAAAAAAATGGCATAAAATCTAAAATGGTCCCACTAAAAGTTTAATATAGATTTAATTTATTTTAAATAGCTACACATCACATAGTTGTTTTTTTATGTTATATTTCGGCTATACAGTTTGAAGCCATTTTCAAACATTTAACAACATAAATAGTTTTTTTTTAATATAAATTAATTTTTTTTTAAACTATTTATGTTGTTAAATGTTTGAAAATGGCTTCAGACTGTATAGCCAAAATATAACATAAAAAAAAAAGTATGTGTTGTGTAGCTATTTGAAATAAATCAGTAATGAACACCATCACAAAAAATAGGTACATACCGTCAAGAAGTATATATTTAATATCAGCATAGGTTCAATTTAAAAGTAAACGTAATGTAATACAATAACTAACCACTAGGCCTAATATAGTATGTAAACTGCAAATCTAATGTATATTTATAATGTGGCTAGCTTTACCCACCCGCTTCGGCAGTCATAATATTGAGTTTGATTATGCCTAATAGAAAGAAATATGAAGGAAGCTTTCAATCAACACTGTATTTTTCCACTTTTATTCAAATTACTGGGGGACACTCCGTCACTCGCTGCGCTTGTGAACCATCGGCCTTCAGCCTCGGTGTGCGCCTTTTGGCTAAACCTATTCGCAGGTACACTGTATCTCATAAAATCACAATATTCAATTTACTTACAATATCTCACTTACATTACTTGTGTTGCTGCTTTAATAGTACAAACGCATTAATTAGCCTATTTTAAACGTGCTCAATTCATTTATTTTTGTTTAACAGCTGAAAATTAATTAAATACATAAAATAACTGAATTAGATTACCGTCAAAACCTTCTAGTCTAGAAGATTTAAGCCCTACAATCGATTGTGAAGAAAACCATGCTTACGACCTGCCCTGATCTAACATTGGAAAATATCTAACCTTCCAATATTACAAACACCATTCATTCCAACAGCTGTTAAAAATTGAATGGTTATCATTATTTACATTTGAGCAGCTGTTACATTTTGATTCATTTAAATCTCTCCCCGTTTTATTCTTATGACCGAAAAGGTACTTTCAGAGCTTCCCGTACCCTTCAGGGTGAAAATATTTCGTAATTAAGACCTTATTGTACAACTACTACTAACATAGGCAAAACGTTTGACATCTCAACCGTTTAAATTGGTCGAGAAACAAGGGAGTAGTTGCGTTGACAAAAAACGGCCTCATGTGTATATATATATAAGAATTTTATCTAATATCCAATTTAAAACAGCTGATATGTATAATTTACTACTGTACTCACCTATTTTCAATTTTAAAAGTTTAGCCTACCACAATTTTACTCAATTTGTTTTTATTTAATATATGTTAATCAAATAAATAAATCAATTAATATAGCTCCTTAAGAATACCATGGGAATTTTGGAAGCCAGTAGGACGGAGTCCTGAGGTCGGAGAGGAAAATCCTTTCTTAGTGAGCCTCTAGGGTCCAAGATATGTACAACATTTCAAGTCAATTGGACGTATAGTTTTGGAGAAATAGTGATGAGTGGTAAATTGTTTTTTTACATATATATTGAATTACTTAATAATGGCTAGGTTTACCAAGCTGAAATGGATTGAACGTTTTATAAGAGATTAAATCAAATATTTTATGTTTTTCTTCCCTACTAACACATCAGCACAGGACATTACGTAAAATAAGGTACTTATGCTATTTTAATGTACCAACAAAGATGTATATTTCTTGTAGTTTACAAACTTTGATTATAAATAGAGTAGAAACACCGACTTAACGTTATCCCAAGTATGAGTTCCTTCCCAAGTACGAGCCGAGTGCCGGCTCGGATTTCTTTGGCTACGTTCGGTTTCGTGTACCTTCACTATGTCACGTGACCAAAATAAAGAACTGTGTTTGGCTAAAATATCAAATATGACTACCATATAGACGTCAAAAATAGTTATATTTAATTTTGTATGTTAATTATACAAATTAATTGTCGTAGCAGAAATTGCATCTTTAGTAAGTTAGTCAGTGTCCATAATTACTATATCATAATGACATAACTACTAAATAAGAATATATATAGATAGAAGTCTATTGCAATGAATGAATGAGTGTAAGTGCAGATAATGCCGACGTTACCAATGCTACTCTGATGCACACTTGGCGTCAAGACGACCGAGCTTTGCCAGGCGTTGAACCGAGTGAAGGGCTGCTGACCCACAACGTGACCACGGTCGCCTACCGCGGGTCGGGCATTCTCGGAGAACCTCGTTATTAGATATAGGCGAATATGGATTTCGAATGAGTGTGATGAGTGTAGATGAGCGGATGTAGTCATTGTTACAAACTAAGGCTGACTATTCCTTAGACAGTGTCATTAATTAATAGCCCAATGACAAATGAACAGCCGGTGGTTATCAGCTGATCCTTCTCAAAATTTATCATGACTCTGATTGGGATCGAACTGAGAACCTTTAGCACATGAAGCTGGGATTGAACCAAATACGCTACCGACCAATATTTTCAGTTTTTACGCACAATCTCAGTGGCTATGACACGCATTTATTTATCAAAATGTTTGGTCTCAACAACGAGACGATTAAGGAAATCCGTAATAGTGAAGAGAGATGTATTTCATATACCATCCAAAACTATGGAGGAGTGCAATTGAGATTTTTAGATTCCCTCCGCTTTATGTCTGGCAGGCTTGAGAGCCAAATAAAGAATGTATCTACCTCACAATTTATACATACATCAAAGTTCTACTCGGGTGAACAGTTGCAGCTGCTGTTGAGGAAGTCCATACCCCTTCATGGATAGTATGGAGAAATACTAGCTCAACTGCCTGCCAATGAAAGAACAATTTTACTGCAAACTGAACAAAGCTGAAATAACCAACGAAGATTATCAGCATGCGAATAAAGTACAGAACACTTTTGTCATACGTAGTATGGAAGAATATACAATAGTATACAACCGATGTTTCTAGCAGATGTGATGGAAAATTTCAGAGACGTATGTATGGAGGCGTATCAGCTTGACCCCGAATGGTACTATACAGCACCCGGCTTAGCATGGAGTGCTATTTTAAAACCTAGTTGGATACAACTTGAACTTTTAACAGACTACAACGTGACCCTGGTGATTGGGAATGGAATACGTGGAGGTGTCGCTCAATGTTCCAACTGTCACGCGAAAGATAATAACCCCTACATGGAGAAATATGACTCCAAAAAACCTTCCATGTACCTCATGTGAACAATTGATATGGATGAGCCATGTGCCAAGCTATGCCCTTCAAAGACTTTAAATGGGTGCAAGATGTTGACTCTCTGGATGTAACAACTATACAGAGAGTCAACATCCATACTCTACTTATATACTGTTTACTTATCATGAACATTCTTGATAAAGATGCTGATGATGCTGCAACAGACTACATACTGGAAGTAGATCTGGAATACCCACAGCACCTCCATGATTTTCAATCAGATTTACCTCTTGCTCCAGAACTGCAAGCACCACCAGGTTCGAAAAACATAAAGTTACTCATAACCCTGTGCAACAAAGAAAAGTATGCTCTTCTTAATCAAAATCTCGAACAATACATTTCACTTGGAATTGAGGTCACCAAGATTTACAGAGCTATAAGTTTTTCCCAGTGAGATTGGCCTAAGAGTTACATTGATTTGAACACTGACATGCGAATAGCTTAAAATCATTTAAAACTATTTTAAAAGACTACTTGATCGGGAGAGCTTTTTATAGCCTTCAAGAGGCTCTCGAGGGGGCCCCATTTTGAGGCATGCAGATCGAAATGTCAAATGGTAATTGATGTACATAGATTTTTATTTTTATTTTAATCATTATTGTAATTTACACTTTACTTTAATTATTTTAAATTTGTTGTTTATATTATGTATTTACTGACTTGCACAGAAAACTGTATAATGTTCAATTGTGTAAATAAAGAAATTGAAAATTGAAATTAAATTGAAAATAATGACTTTGAGAACGAGTTCTTCAAATTGATGAATAACAGTGTATTTGGCAAGACGATGGAGAACAGTCGAAATATGGTGGGCATAAGATAAGCAACGCAAGATAAGCAAGTGTAAATATAGAAGGTAAAACCAAATTTTAAATCAAGAACAATTTTCACAAAACAGCTCGCCACCATCCACATGACCAAAACAAAAACTTATGTTCAATAAAGCAATCTACGTAGGTATGAGCACTCTGGACGTATATAAAACGCTGATGTACAAATTCCAATATGATGTCATCAAAAGTAGGTAGGGCAATAAATTCAACCTCCAATATACGGATACGGAATGCCTGATATACCTAGTAGAAACTAAAGATGTGTACAGTGACATAAAGAATATGATGCATCTTTTCGACACAAGTGATTATCCGGAACCGAACCGGTACAGGATACTGTGAATAAATAAAAAGGTGCTAGGAAAAATTAAAGATGAACTTTGCGGAAGTGTGATATACGAACATGTAGGACTGAGAGCAAAAATGTACTCAAGTAGATCGGAGAAAAAGAAAGATGCTGATGATGGAGTTATTAAAAAAGTTAAAGGAGCAAAAAGTCCATTATAAAAGACGATATGACATTCGAAGACTATAAAGATTGTTTAGAAAAATATATCGAGATTACAAAAATTTTTGAAATATATCACAGCTCAAAACATTTTTTATATATCGCTCAATCAAGATGATTTAAAGTTATCAGCACGATTTGTACAGTGTAGAACTAAACTAAATCGTTCTCTCAGTTCAAGATGACAAACGATACATGGTATAAAAACCTTGATTGAGGACACTATGCTATACCCCGACGATATAATTGATCTGACTGTCGAGTCTGCACTGAAAGCAGAGTAGAAGGAAGTATAAGATACATGAGGTAGCATAACAGGGTCGGCTACCACTTTCCACAGAGAGGAGAGACCCTGTGGAAATCCCGTAAAATCCAATAAATAGTTAGGTTCACCCCAAAGTTTGTCATTCTACAATCATGAGTGTTAGAGAAACTATCGCTAAAGAGCTTCATGCTCCAGCACGAAGAAGATTTCCTACGTGACCTATGAAGGTGAAGGGAATAGATGATCTGTATCAGGCTGACTTGCTGGAGATGATTCCATACTTCAAGTTTAACAAAGGCTACAAATATGTTTTGACAATGATCAACTGTTTTACCAAGTACGCTTACGCAATAACTTTGAAAGATAAGTCTGGACATGAAGTTATTAAGGCCATTACACTGATTGTGGATAACAACCTCATGAATCATTTACAAACAGACATGGGCAAGGAATTTAACAACGTAGTATTTGAAGGCTAAGGAAGAAACACAATATTAACCACTACTCTGTATTTAGTAAGAAGAAGGGAGCCAAAGTGGAGAAGTTCAATTGCAGTCTCATGTCTTTATTGTGGAGGAAATTCACAGAGCTGGGCAACTACCAATTGATAAAGATTCTACCCGACCTTTTGGAAGAGTACAACACGAGAAACAACTAACAAATCTAACGGATAAAGTATTATATGAAAAGAATGATATGAAACAAAAACTAAAAGAGGAGCAGTTTGGCAAGGCTGAAGAAAACATTCCCTTTAGTGAGGATGAGCAATACTTTGAACCTGAAGAGTCGTTTAGAAGATCGTCTATTAAATCAGCAGAGATTTATGCATTCGTTCGAACAAACAAAATCGTGGATCGGTTAAGCAACTATCTTCAGTTTATACAAATAGACAATAAGGATGAAGAAGACTTTACGTATGGAATTCCCTATGATGGTGAAGACTGGACAATAGGATCGACTCCTGTTAGTTTTACTGATAACGCTATAAATATAAATGGAAAGCAATACAAAAGAATGCCTGGACTGTTTGAGTTGATATTTAAAAATCATTCGGGAAGCACATTCAATGAGAATTATTTAAACACATATAAGGAACTTTTGGAAACTACTAGTATGCACAAGCGTGAATATAGTACCAGAATTAAATCAAATAGAGGTTAGAAGTAAACGAATATAATAACAAACATGTTTCCACTGGAAAAGAAAATACAGCCCCACGAGTTTATAAAATCTCCTCCTGTAAAGAGACCTAGTCAAGAAATGTCACCTTTTATTGATAACAAGAGACAGAAAGTCAGAGAGGGAATTTAAATGGAGGTTGAGAGATCTAAAATTAATTACAAATATTGGGACGATCCAAATGAACTAGTTGACTGCTTACGTTTGTTGATTGCATCAAAGGAGGCCGGAAATACGGATTACAATACCGAAATAATTGCCATTTTAGAAGAGCTGAAGGAAGCACGTATTATAAAAGACTTTGACAATTTTAAATTGTAATACGTTTTAACGTCATTTGGGTGCTGAAAAGAATAGTGTAGAAGTTAAGGGGCCACCAGGTGAGGGATTCAAAATAACTCAAAAAGGAGTCTTTGACATTGGTGGAAAGAGGTTAACTAAAGTTATCGAATCGAAAGTAGATGACGATGCTGTAAAGTACAAAATTATAAGTGAAACGTATTTGATATTACGACAGAAGAGAAAATACGATGCATCATCTAGAGAGATAACTGGTGTGTTCGAACCCACAGAGAATAGCGTTGTTGTGATATTAATTTACTTAAAATACCATACACCACTAGCAATACCAATAAGTTATTCATTTGGAAAGAAGACAATAACATATATTGCTGATGCGAACGACGAAGGTGATGCTGTAAACTTGAAAACCCTCAGGGCTAGCATTCCAAAGAAATTGAAAATCGGGGTGGATGGGAAATTGGCTGATGATAAAAACAAATTTTACGAGACTATATATTCTGTAGCTCAAGCAAGAATAATCTATGTAGGTTGGGCAATATACGAAGGTGATGTAGTTAACTTAAAGTATTTCACATCAAATATACTTTCAAAAACACTTAATGCTTCGTATTTTGAAGATAAAAGACTGGTTGCTGTTGTCTATTGTGATAGGTGAGAAGGACGAAACTTAATATAATACCCTCCCCTTGTGGAAAGGTAGTCACAGTAAGTGGCGCGAATATGTTTACTTTCCCAAATCAGTTCTCCTCCAGCGGCAGTGGGCTGCAAGGTAGTCACAGTAAGTGGCGCGAATATGTTTACTTTCCCAAATCAGTTCTCCTCCAGCGGCAGTGGGCTGCAAGGTAGTCACAGTAAGTGGCGCGAATATGTTTACTTTCCCAAATCAGTTCTCCTCCAGCGGCAGTGGGCTGCAAGGTAGTCATAGTAAGTGGCACGAATATGTTTACTTTCCCAAATCAGTTCTCCTCCAGCGGCAGTGAGCTGCAAGGTAGTCATAGTAAGTGGCGCGAATATGTTTACTTTCCCAAATCAGTTCTCCTCCAGCGGCAGTGGGCTGCAAGGTAGTCATAGTAAGTGGCACGAATATGTTTACTTTCCCAAATCAGTTCTCCTCCAGCGGCAGTGGGCTGCAAGGTAGTCATAGTAAGTGGCGCGAATATGTTTACTTTCCCAAATCAGTTCTCCTCCAGCGGCAGTGGGCTGCAAGGTAGTCATAGTAAGTGGCACGAATATGTTTACTTTCCCAAATCAGTTCTCCTCCAGCGGCAGTGAGCTGCAAGGTAGTCATAGTAAGTGGCGAGAGGATGGTTACTTTCCCAAATCAGTTCTCCTCCAGTGGCAGTGGGCTGCAAGGTAGTCATAGTAAGTGGCACGAATATGTTTACTTTCCCAAATCAGTTCTCCTCCAGCGGCAGTGGGCTGCAAGGTAGTCACAGTAAGTGGCGCGAATATGTTTACTTTCCCAAATCAGTTCTCCTCCAGCGGCAGTGGGCTGCAAGGTAGTCATAGTAAGTGGCACGAATATGTTTACTTTCCCAAATCAGTTCTCCTCCAGCGGCAGTGAGCTGCAAGGTAGTCATAGTAAGTGGCGCGAATATGTTTACTTTCCCAAATCAGTTCTCCTCCAGCGGCAGTGGGCTGCAAGGTAGTCATAGTAAGTGGCACGAATATGTTTACTTTCCCAAATCAGTTCTCCTCCAGCGGCAGTGGGCTGCAAGGTAGTCATAGTAAGTGGCGCGAATATGTTTACTTTCCCAAATCAGTTCTCCTCCAGCGGCAGTGAGCTGCAAGGTAGTCATAGTAAGTGGCACGAATATGTTTACTTTCCCAAATCAGTTCTCCTCCAGCGGCAGTGAGCTGCAAGGTAGTCATAGTAAGTGGCGAGAGGATGGTTACTTTCCCAAATCAGTTCTCCTCCAGTGGCAGTGGGCTGCAAGGTAGTCATAGTAAGTGGCACGAATATGTTTACTTTCCCAAATCAGTTCTCCTCCAGCGGCAGTGGGCTGCAAGGTAGTCATAGTAAGTGGCACGAATATGTTTACTTTCCCAAACCAGTTCTCCTCCAGCGGTAGTGGGCTGCAAGGTAGTCATAGTAAGTGGCACGAATATGTTTACTTTCCCAAATCAGTTCTCCTCCAGTGGAAGTGGGCTGCAAGGTAGTCATAGTAAGATGCACGAATATGTTTACTTTCCCATATCAGTTCTCCTCCAGTGGCAGTGGGCTGCAAGGTAGTCATAGTAAGTGGCACGAATATGTTTACTTTCCCAAATCAGCTCTCCTTCAGTGGCAGTGGGCTGCAAGGTACAAAATATATTAGATCAATCATCGCAAAATATTTTAAATATGGTTAGAATAAATTTAATTATATTGGTGACTAGCAATTACTCTATCATTTAAACCACCATGAAGTCTTTCATACAACTCAATTGGTTAAATAATACAATAGCAGATCCACGGTACCTAGAAACATGGTAGGACTCACGAGAAGGGTGCGCAGTAGACATGTGATGTCATTGGTGCAAACAGTCGCCCGCCAATGCCAACACGCCTTGCGCTGTACAATGCGTTATATGTTTATAATGTTGTATATTCTACTACTATGTTTACTTTTATCATAAATAGAGAGAATACAATTTATAATCATTTTCAACATTGCTTAAAAACAGTTTTTCAATTAGGCCTATCAAATGAATTTAATTTCCTTTGTGTTCTGGATTATGTCTACTTACGCCAATTCAAATAAAGTAAAGGTGAACGTCACACAACACAACATGTATTAAATACAAGTACAACATGTATCACAATACAAGTACAACATGTATTACAATATAAGCACAACATGCACAAATATACTACAATACAAATAGAAAATGAACAAATACTTTGGTGATCGATTTCGGTGAACCACGCTCACCTTACTCAGACCAGAGGGATTCACAAAAGAATGGAAAATGATGTTCAACAACACAATTTATAAGCCTACGACCACGTGACCCTATTGGTTGGGAATATCAAAATAGCGGCTGCTGTGATATTATTGGCTAATTCATAATGGCTGTTACTTCTATTTTTTTAATCGCTGAAAATACGTTATTAAAAACTATTTCCTAATCAAAATTAACCTATACATTCATTAGTTTATATCGATCCTTACATTTTTCTTTAAAAATAATTCTTCCCATGCATTCATAATCCTACCTTTAATACAAACTTTTAGAATATCTATATTTTCATATATTTTATTCAAGTTGTGTGTACAATTCAGAAGATGTTTTGCTACATTAGATCCTTCAGGTTCCTTAATTTTTAAACCAGAGACATGGTTTTTATGTCTTTTTTAAAATGTATGGTCTGACCTATGTAAAACATATTACAATAATTACAGTTAATCCTATATACTCCTGAATTATTGAATTTATCTTTCCTTTCAATATTTGGGCGTAAAATGTTGAGCATAGTATTACAAGTCTTAAAAGCTAATGATAAATTGAATTTCTTTAATCTATTAGCAAGTCTTTGCGTAAACGGTCCATTGTAGTGGAGAGATACATACTTCGATCACCATAATATTTGCGCATTTTGTACTGCTATTGTAATATATTTGTGCATTTTGTTCTTATATTGTAATAAATGTTGTGTTGTGTGACGTTCACTTGAACTTTATTTATACCAACACGTATTATGCTAATTAACAAACTAATTCAAATAACAAACTCAGAAACTAGATACAATATGGATTATTTGCAAAGAATACTTATTTATACATGTTATTTACAAAACAAATGGTAATTTTTAGTATGAGGAAACACATTTAAAATATATATTAATACTTATATTTCGGCTAGGTATATAGAAAGAGACTACACGATATAGGGCATGGGATTCGTGCTGGATTAGGTTTATTTTTATATATTAGATAAATGATTTTAGATAAAAAGATTTCTTGATAATAATTATAATAATTGAAAATAGAAATGGCAAATAATTTACGAAGGTTTATAATGTGTGTATGCCTAAATTTGGTTCGTTGGATTGGTCTCACCCAGTGATTCTTCCCAAGTAAATTAAACACATTCTTCTGGATAGTTTTTATATATTAATGTATTCAAGGTTATAGTTGATGTGATTTTGACATATTAACTTTATAACGTAAAATCACAATATTAAATTTATATATGGTATTTCACTCACACTACTACCAATTTATTAATATAAACACCCAATGTTATTACTTAGCCTGTTCCAAACATGTTCATTTCATTTGTTTTCGTTTAACAGTTGAAGATTAAACTCACTGTTTAGTATTAAAAATACATCAAATACAGAGCAGCTTCCTTATATGGGATCAATAGAGCAATGTCGAACATACAAAATAAACATGTTTATTTCTTGACAAAATAGCTGTTATTAAATCAACCCAATATGATTTGTATGGAATAATCCTTTATTGGCGGTTTCTACCCCTTTAGAGTACCTTATCAAGATCAAAATACTTTATTTATTTTATTAATAACATAAAGAAACAGTGTACAACAATTCAGCTCTCTACATACATGGGAAGTTGGAGAATTAATCAATGATCAGTGGGTGATTGAGAAAGGGCTTTGTCTTTTATACTGTACACTATATAGATAATACGTAGTGATATCATGTTAGAAAGGGCTTTGTCTTTTATACTGTACACTATATAGATAATACGTAGTGATATCATGTTAGAAAGGGCTTTGTCTTTTATACTGTATACCATATAGATAATACGTAGTGATATCATGTTAGAAAGGGCTTTGTCTTTTATACTGTACACTATATAGATAATACGTAGTGATATCATGTTAGAAAGGGCTTTGTCTTTTATACTGTACACTATATAGATAATACGTAGTGATATCATGTTAGAAAGGGCTTTGTCTTTTATACTGTACACTATATAGATAATACGTAGTGATATCATGTTAGAAAGGGCTTTGTCTTTTATACTGTACACTATATAGATAATACGTAGTGATATCATGTTAGAAAGGGCTTTGTCTTTTATACTGTACACTATATAGATAATACGTAGTGATATCATGTTAGAAAGGGCTTTGTCTTTTATACTGTACACTATATAGATAATACGTAGTGATATCATGTTAGAAAGGGCTTTGCCTTTTATACTGTACACTATATAGATAATACGTAGTGATATCATGTTAGAAAGGGCTTTGTCTTTTATACTGTACACTATATAGATAATACGTAGTGATATCATGTTAGAAAGGGCTTTGTCTTTTATACTGTACACTATATAGATAATACGTAGTGATATCATGTTAGAAAGGGCTTTGTCTTTTATACTGTACACTATATAGATAATACGTAGTGATATCATGTTAGAAAGGGCTTTGTCTTTTATACTGTATACTATATAGATAATACGTAGTGATATCATGTTAGAAAGGGCTTTGTCTTTTATACTGTACACTATATAGATAATACGTAGTGATATCATGTTAGAAAGGGCTTTGTCTTTTATACTGTACACTATATAGATAATACGTAGTGATATCATGTTAGAAAGGGCTTTGTCTTTTATACTGTATACTATATAGATAATACGTAGTGATATCATGTTAGAAAGGGCTTTGTCTTTTATACTGTACACTATATAGATAATACGTAGTGATATCATGTTAGAAAGGGCTTTGTCTTTTATACTGTATACTATATAGATAATACGTAGTGATATCATGTTAGAAAGGGCTTTGTCTTTTATACTGTACACTATATAGATAATACGTAGTGATATCATGTTAGAAAGGGCTTTGTCTTTTATACTGTATACTATATAGATAATACGTAGTGATATCATGTTAGAAAGGGCTTTGTCTTTTATACTGTATACTATATAGATAATACGTAGTGATATCATGTTAGAAAGGGCTTTGTCTTTTATACTGTACACTATATAGATAATACGTAGTGATATCATGTTAGAAATGGCTTTGTCTTTTATACTGTACACTATATAGATAATACGTAGTGATATCATGTTAGAAAGGGCTTTGTCTTTTATACTGTATACTATATAGATAATACGTAGTGATATCATGTTAGAAAGGGCTTTGTCTTTTATACTGTATACTATATAGATAATACGTAGTGATATCATGTTAGAAAGGGCTTTGTCTTTTATACTGTATACTATATAGATAATACGTAGTGATATCATGTTAGAAAGGGCTTTGTCTTTTATACTGTACACTATATAGATAATACGTAGTGATATCATGTTAGAAATGGCTTTGTCTTTTATACTGTACACTATATAGATAATACGTAGTGATATCATGTTAGAATGGGCTTCGTCTTTTATACTGTACACTATATAGGTAATACGTAGTGATATCATGTTAGAAATGGCTTTGTCTTTTATACTGTACACTATATAGATAATACGTAGTGATATCATGTTAGAAAGGGCTTCGTCTTTTATACTGTATACTATAGAGATAATACTTAGTGATATCATGTTAGAAAGGGCTTTGTCTTTTATACTGTATACTATATAGATAATACGTAGTGATATCATGTTAGAAATGGCTTTGTCTTTTATACTGTACACTATATAGGTAATACGTAGTGATATCATGTTAGAAATGGCTTTGTCTTTTATACTGTACACTATATAGATAATACGTAGTGATATCAGTTAGAAAGGGCTTCGTCTTTTATACTGTATACTATATAGATAATACGTAGTGATATCATGTTAGAAAGGGCTTTGTCTTTTATACTGTATACTATATAGATAATACGTAGTGATATCATGTTAGAAAGGGCTTTGTCTTTTATACTGTACACTATATAGATAATACGTAGTGATATCATGTTAGAAATGGCTTTGTCTTTTATACTGTACACTATATAGATAATACGTAGTGATATCATGTTAGAAAGGGCTTCGTCTTTTATACTGTACACTATATAGGTAATACGTAGTGATATCATGTTAGAAATGGCTTTGTCTTTTATACTGTACACTATATAGATAATACGTAGTGATATCATGTTAGAAAGGGCTTTGTCTTTTATACTGTATACTATATAGATAATACGTAGTGATATCATGTTAGAATAATCAGTTTTATAAATATGAAAGTAAATATGAAATACAGAATCGGTCAAATCGAAATACTGAGCAAAAGTTGATATGCTTTTCCATCTGGTACGTGGCGAGGCTTGCTCCAGTGACGTAACTGTAGTGGGGAGGAGATGCGCGTGAGTCCTTACGTGTTATTCTACTTACCACGATCCGAATCAATGTAAATACTGTGGCAAGTCGGATCATTGTTGTAATGTCAGTTCCATGCTTCTGCCAGTAACTGTACTAAGAACACATGACAGTTCGTGATGAAGCTTGCTCCAGTGACGTAACTGTAGTGGGGAGGAGATGCGCGTGAGTCCTTACGTGTTATTCTAGTTACCGCGATCCGAACCAATATAAACACTCTGTAAAGTGGGATCATTGTTGTAATGTCAGTTCCATGCTTCTGCCAGTAACTGTACTAAGAACACATGACAGTTCGTGATGAGGCTTGCTCCAGTGACGTAACTGTAGTGGGGAGGAGATGCGCGTGAGTCCTTACGTGTTATTCTAGTTACCGCGATCCGAACCAATGTAAACACTCTGTAAAGTGGGATCATTGTTGTAATGTCAGTTCCATGCTTCTGCCAGTAACTGTACTAAGAACACATGACAGTTCGTGATGAGGCTTGCTCCAGTGACGTAACTGTAGTGGGGAGGAGATGCGCGTGAGTCCTTACGTGTTATTCTAGTTACCACGATCCGAACCAATGTACACACTCTGTAAAGTGGGATCATTGTTGTAATGACAGTTCCATGCTTCTGCCAGTAACTGTACTAAGAACACATGACAGTTCGTGATGAGGCTTGCTCCAGTGACGTAACTGTAGTGGGGAGGAGATGCGCGTGAGTCCTTACGTGTTATTCTAGTTACCACGATCCGAACCAATGTAAACACTCTGTAAAGTGGGATCATTGTTGTAATGACAGTTCCATGCTTCTGCCAGTAACTGTACTAATAACACATGACAGTTCGTGATGAGGCTTGCTCCAGTGACGTAACTGTAGTGGGGAGGAGATGCGCGTGAGTCCTTACGTGTTATTTTAGTTACCACGATCCGAACCAATGTAAACACTCTGTAAAGTGGGATCATCGTTGTAATGACAGTTCCATGCTTCTGCCAGTAACTGTACTAATAACACATGACAGTTCGTGATGAGGCTTGCTCCAGTGACGTAACTGTAGTGGGGAGGAGATGCGCGTGAGTCCTTACGTGTTATTCTAGTTACCACGATCCGAACCAATGTAAACACTCTGTAAAGTGGGATCATCGTTGTAATGACAGTTCCATGCTTCTGCCAGTAACTGTACTAAGAACACATGACAGTGTGGGGTGGGGGACAGAATCTGTCGAGCATGCGCTATTCACAGGCTATTTACCACCAGGGGTTGGATACTAATGATGATTTATTTATTATTATACTCATTTTCCATAAAAACAGCAGTTAAACAACTCTGTTGACATTGTTTTAAGTTATTTTTCGTCAGAAATATTGGCATTTAATTCTTTATATCTAGCCATATTATGTATATTATTAATAAATATATAGCATTTAACATTTAGTGGCCATATTTAATAAGCTATGAATAAAATACTAAATATTTAATCAATTAAAATTGCATGGTAGGTATTATCTTAGAGCAATATTAATACTGATAAGTTTGATAATATTCTCCATTAGACGTACACGTTTAATTGTACGGGTGTACTAATGTTATAAATAATTTCAAAGTGACTATATTATACTTTATATAATTACTAGGTTAAGATATCAGTACAAAAAGAAAGATAAAATTTGATCTCTGCAATTTGAATATTGAAACTATGTACCCTGAACTTTAACAATCAACACCTATAAAACTTGAACAATCAACACCTATAAAACCGCCTTAAATCAATGCATGATCTTAAAGGATATCACTACGCCCTGTCTCCTATAATGTTAACATATGTACCTTTTTCTTAGAAGTGGCTGAAGATAACTCTCGTAACCTTTTACAATAATTGAAACACATCCTTAGACACAAATGGAATCGAAAATTATACTTTAAAAATATTTTATTTAATATATTTAAACAAAATAGTACTACGTTGAAAATAAATAGTAGTTAATTTTTGAATAAAAATATCTTTGAATTTGATTTAAACAAGTTTAATCCAAAATATAGAATACAACAAATTTAATTAGTCTACAAACTGAAAATTTTAGAAACAAATCATTGAGATATATTTTTTGGTTCTTGAGAATAAGGTATATGAATGTTGAAAAAGTAAACTGTCGGGAAATACACAAACAAAAACATCAAATAATGGTCAAAATAATGAATGAAACATGATACTGCTTTCATTTTTAACTATTAATTTATAAAACCTAAATGCAAAACCCTTCAACTAAGAACTGTTTTTACTAAACAACATAAGACTAAATACTTAGGTTATCTAGGTATATTGCATTTTAAAGTAAGCAGTGGAGCAAATATACACAAGACACAAACAACGTGAAAAACAAGCCAAAGAAAATAGTTTTTAACCCTTAAGACTCCTAAGTCCAATAATGTAAATTGTAATTCCACTCCTCAGTCCAGTATTACAGACCATTGCCATTTTCCTCTTCCACTACAGATTAATTGGTGTTGGAATGGGCCTAACACTCCTCTGTCCTGTTATACTGGCCAATGCCAAAATGCTCGAACGCTCCTCAGTCCAGTATTACAGGCCATTGACAATCAATTATATATCATGTTGTTTCTTTATTTGTATTATATCTACAAGCTTCCTTAACATTTTATATGATTAAATAATAAAATATTATTAGTTTTTTATATTTATTGAATTTCTAATGTCCATTTGTTATCTGCACCAGCCATTGTAATTAAGAATTTAACACTTGCTTTGCCAATGGGATATTGTTTTGACTCTCTTATCATGTTTTTTAAGTACAAATTAAACTAGAGTTTTGGATTGTTTATTTATTGTTGTTACTCTTCTCTTGTCAGTTCTTGTCAGCCCTGATAATGGTGAGACAGGCTCAGTCCAACTTGTTTTCTGTGACGTTCATCAGTGTTAAAACTTATCTCTTTTAGTTTAGTATTTTCATGTGTTTTTTACAATAAAATTAGTATGGAAGGTGACACATTAAAGTCAGATAGTATGTTTTAAACGATATCACAGTATGAAAAATTATAAGAAGTAATGACCTCGTTAAGTTTTCATAAAAAGTTATTTTTAAATTAATAATAATTATTTTAATATTATGATTGTTATTTTCACATTTTTCTAGTATTTTAGGTTTTTAATAATTATTTTATACTGTACTTACTCCTGAAACACTTATTTTACAGCTAAATATCTATTATTGTACGGTATGTATTATTTTAACGTGGATATATTACAAGTTTTACTTGTAAAATATTATTGACATTGTTTTTCTATAAATATTATTAATAGAAAACAGAAATTTAATATCTTGTTTAGTTTTAGGTAATAAAATTTGGATTTTACCATTATAAATAAATGTTTTTTTTATTGCCCCAACAAACATTTTAATATAATTGACTTTAACGCCATGTAAAATAGACTAAATTAGTAATTTGATAACATAAATTTTAATTGTTAAATATCCATGCAGCATTTAAAATGTGTCCCTTTAAAATTGACCTTTAAAGTAGATTATGCAACTACTTCTATAAACACATCAGAGTGCTAGTGGCAGTCATCACCACCAGGACAAGGATCTGTAGGGGAAAATGGCTGTGGTCTGTAATACTGGACTGAGGAGTGGAAAGACTGTCTCGCTACAAATCTATTGGATTGCAAGGTCATATTGCTATGTCCAGTATTACTGGACTGAGGAGTGCTAAGGGAATTACTTCCTATTATCGTGGAAACGTGAACGTTCTAAATCATTTAAAAGGGTAAATGTTGTATGTTATTATACAATAACAATTGAAAACCTGAATTTTTCGAGATTTAAGTGCAGTAGCCCCTTAACAAAACTAAACAAATCAATCCTTAAACTTAGAATAATGGTACATAATGTACACGCGAAAACCATTTTGGTTATGTTTCTCCAAATAATCAAAACTTGCTAGGCGTTCCAATTCTAGTTCCATCGATCATCAATTATTGTGTATATTATAATTCATGTAACTCTAAGAGTAAATTTAAACCTTACGAATAATTGCTATCCAACTGCATCACAATTAGTTTAATTTTATACGAGTTACAAGGAAAGGTTAAAATTATTTAAAAATAGTGACTCTTCAGTATAAAAATGGGAATGATACATTCACAACAACGTTAAACCTAAACCATAGGTTGATTGTTTCATCGTAGTTTGACGTGACTAAAGGGTACTCAGACTTGACGACTGTAAACACCGAGACAATGCTGACGTCACCAGGTAACGATCCAGTGTAATGATGCTCGTAACACTCCCTCCACACCTCACACTCGGGTAGAACAATAAAATAAAGTATCATTAATTGGCTGTTTTACCTGATAGTTAGTCCTCTCAACAGTCCAACCTGATTTACTAAGTGGTCATCATGGTACACTAAGCTGTTATACAACTTAGACCCATCTGTAGTATATTCTGCTCTAGTAATGTAGCTCTCATGGAACACTAAGCTGTTACATAACTTAGACCTATCTGTAGTATATTCTGCTCTAGTAATGTAGCTCTCATGGAACACTAAGCTGTTACACAACTTAGACCTATCTGTAGTATATTCTGCTACAGTAATGTAGCTCTCATGGAACGCTGAGCTGTTACACTACGTTGTCCTATCTGTAGTATATTCGGCTATACTAATGTAGACCTCATGGAACACTGAGCTATCATATATGTAGTCATCTGTGTAGCCTATTCTGTTATATTAATGGAACACTGAGCTATCATATAAGCAGTCATCTGTGTAGCCTATTCTGTTATATTATTGGAACACTGAGCTATCATATAAGCAGTCATCTGTGTAGCCTATTCTGTTATATTATTGGAACACTGAGCTATCATATAAGTAGTCATCTGTGTAGCCTATTCTGTTATATTATTGGAACACTGAGCTATCATATAAGCAGTCATCTGTGTAGCCTATTCTGTTATATTATTGGAACACTGAGCTATCATATAAGTAGTCATCTGTGTAGCCTATTCTGTTATATTAATTTGGCCCTCGTGGAACACTGAGCTGCTAGATTACGTATCCCCTCAGTCAATTCTGCTATATATTATGTGGTTGTCTTTATTTATTAAAGTTAATAAATAAAATCATCTAATACTTCTAATTAAAACAGTATTTATGTTATGTGCGATCGAGTATGCAATACAATATAATATCAAAACCATCTAACGAACGTGCATGGGACATGGGTGGGTGGTAGGACGTGATCCTTATCCTTGTAGCCCTTCTGCTCGATCACTGGTAGTGGTTTCTGAGTCCCCAGGTTTGTGTGTTATAGAGGACTTTTTAGTCCTAAATTAACCTTAGAAAATTAAACCTCATTTGAATTGTTTGTTTTTAACACACTTTTATCGCTCTATATTAACAAGTTAAACATATGTATATTTAAATATCCCACCATTATTATGAAATTTTAGAGATCTGAAAATAGCTATACATAGCTTCATTTAAATTTAGAATAAAGCAATTGCTGTTTCGACTAGTGACAATGATGCCTAGATGTTGTTCTTAATAATTAATCAGCTTTTATTAATAACATTTAAGCATTATTTTTACATTACAGTTAAATTTACAGTTATAAATTCTCGTACGAATATAATTGATTAGCGTAGCCATAATCCCATATTGTCAAAAGAATGAAAACTACTATTTATTTATTTTTTCACAGTGGATTTATATAAACTAGACATCGTTTATTTTATTTCTAGTGAAAAATTGTATAATTATTCTTTTATTAGATTGTCTTTTCAATATTGTTTTGACAGTATAATTAATTTGTAAAGTACTTTACACGGGATTCAACCCGTCAGGTCACCTACAGGACGGAGAGCCAGCTCTGACTATTTACTGTCCTCTTGTTGTTGAGTTGTATTGAGCCATTTCTTAGTTCATTATATTTTTTTTAAATCTATTAACTTACATGTAACCTCTGGTCATTTTAAGTATTATTCCATATTCTTCTTTAGCCCTTTAGTTATTTGAATATAATTAATTAAAGTCCCTCATTATTCTGTTGATAGATTAAATTAATTAAAACTTAATACTATATATGTTCAGTAATATACAGTATGAGATTTAAACAAGTCAGCAAAGTTGAAATAGGATGATAAGAAAAATTTTAACATTTAAAATGTTAGTTAAAGATATAATTAATGTGTGATGATTACATTAAATTTATGTCAACATACGCAAATAATTTATTGACTTCAATTACAAATATAATGAGATCATAATAAAAAGAAAGTTTAGACTATTATTTTAAGTTTACATGTATTATTTGACCTGCATCAAAACTAATGCGTTACCTTACATTATGATGTTTTAAACAGGTAGACAGGGTTTTAATGTTTTCACCAAAAAGCTAAAAAACATAGATATAGTTTCATCTTTGATACAGTGATTTACCATTGCATTTTATTAATATTATAGTTACTAGCTTACATTTCATATTTTCATTACAAAGACACTTAAACTAACGATAACTGTCGAAATCGAAAAACCATTTTTAATAATATTTCTTGTCAAATATAAAATTCTTTTATTTCTTGTTTAAAATGAAACTGTCAATCACGGCTTGTTATTTGATATTCATAAATAAATGGTTGACATATTTAAGCTGTCAGAGTTAGTTGTGGTATTTCATGTAAAATTTAAGGAATGTTATACCACTCTGGTCCAGACAAGTGGAATCTCTGGAGAAATTCCAAACTCCAGAGAATGTGTTTGTAGAAATTAAAGCTATGTTACGTTTACCTTCACTCATGGTATAATGATAAACTGAATTATTCGCCAAAGGTAGAGTAATAAATAAAAATGTATTATGAAATTATAATTACCATAACGAACATTTGACGACTGTTGGGATAGTCTGAGTGGTACTAAACACTCGTACACATTTTACGACTGTAGGGATAGTCTGAGTGGTACTAAACACTCGTACACATTTGATGACTGTTGGGATAGTCTGAGTGGTACTAAACACTCGTACACGTTTGACGACTGTTAGGATAGTCTGAGTGGTACTAAACACTCGTACACATTGACGACTGTTGGGATATTCTGAGTGGTACTAAACAATCATACACATTGACGACTGTTGGGATAGTCTGAGTGGTACTAAACACTCGTACACATTTGACGACTGTTAGGATAGTCTGAGTTGTACTAAACACTCGTACACATTGACGACTGTTGGGATATTCTGAGTGGTACTAAACAATCATACATATTGACGACTGTTGGGATAGTCTGAATGGTACTAATCACTCGTACACATTTGACGACTGTTGGTATAGTCTGAGTGGTACTAAACAATCGTACACATTGACGACTGTTGGGATATTCTGAGTGGTACTAAACACTCGTACACATTGACGACTGTTGGGATAGTCTGATTGGTACTAAACACTCGTACACATTGACGACTGTTGGGATATTCTAAGTGGTACTAAACACTCGTACACATTGACGACTGTTGGGATAGTCTGAGTGGTACTAAACACTCGTACACATTGACGACTGTTGGGATAGTCTGAGTGGTACTAAACACTCGTACACATTGACGACTGTTGGGATAGTCTGAGTGGTACTAAACACTCGTACACATTGACGACTGTTGGGATATTCTGAGTGGTACTAAACACTCGTACACATTGACGACTGTTGGGATAGTCTGATTGGTACTAAACACTCGTACACATTGACGACTGTTGGGATAGTCTGAGTGGTATTAAACACTCGTACACATTGATGTTGGTAGCATGAGATGTCAAACAGTTCTCACATGCCATTGGATTGCAGGATGCATCAATATTGCTTGTGGTCTTCACATTTATTCGTTCGTACTCAATAAATAACCAATTCTTTCTCAAAACCATAAACATCACAACAACATTTTAACACTATAACTAAAAAGTAATAAAGCTTTAAGTTTAGTTATTTCTCTCCCATTATATAATTATCAAAGTAAGATTAGAATTACTGAATAAACCACTATAGAATAAAAGAATGTATAAAAAGAAAGCCACAAAAGTTTAAAAAAAGTTTAATTGATAACTGTTGATGATTCACCCATCAAATAGTATCGACTTAAAACTTTTAAGTATGAAGATATAAATAATCTTGTATGATCGTACAACAACAATAATACAAAAATGCAAAGTGTTCTAACCCATACCTAAAGTGAGTTTCCAGCAGTTTACTCATCATATATACATCAAGACAAACCCAAATAACATTATAATATAAATAATATCCATAATCCTGTTATATAGTAGGAATTTATTGTTTATATTTTAATCATATACCATATAAAAATGTTGTAAATCTCTTTCTGTTTAAATGCTGCTGAACTAAGCTGCTAAGAGTCCGCCGGAGCCCATGAGGCCGCAGGACGCTTGATTGATTGCCCAAGACAAGGACATATTCAGTAGTCTCCCGATTATCCACGGCAATGAGTGGCTGACCCTTAGTGGATAATCCAAAACTAGCCTAAAATTGCCTGGCAATGACTAAAATCAACTCTGAAATAAAACTGAGACTTAAATTAGGCCTTACTATGAGTTTAGGTTTAAAAATAAAAAAATTAAAATACCGTAGTACAATACATACTGACATTTAATTACAGTAATTATCACTTGAATCACATAACAACACATTAATGAATGTAAAACAAACACTTTTATTGTTGGGTTGGAAAGAAGTCTTTTATAGATTTTTGATTCTTAGCGCTAGACTCTTCTCTTACAATGCTTGCACGAATTTTTGTAACACCATAATATCACATGCTGTTGTGTCTTGTTCCCCCGTTTATCCATCTTGTAAATCAGTCGATAAGCACTTCCACACTGCACTGACTCCTATACACAACTGACTCACGGTGGCAGACGGCAGTGAACTCAAAACAATTGAGCGTGCCACTTTCACGCCTGACGTGACTCATCAGTGGCAGGCGCAAGTACATTGTAAACAACTACCCTACATAATTCGAAAATAACGTTGAAGAGCGTAAATAATGATAATAAGTTGATTGATAATAATTTCAAATTATATGTATTGGCTAGTAGCGACTAGTTCGATAATGATCACTATATGATCGAAATGTCTCTTGATATGTAATATATATACACTACAGTATAGTATCGACTAGTTTACTAACCATCCATATGTGTCAAGTGGCTTGTAGTAACCAGTTTGATAACATTCATACGTGTCAATTGGCTAGTAGCGACTAGTTCGATAATGATCACTATATGATCGAAATGTCTCTTGATATGTAATATATATATATATATATATATATATATATATATATTACGTATCATAATGCATCATAATGCCACCGTACGTATATGGGTGGGCGGGTTTTATATAAAATAAAAAAAACAAATAAATAAATAAACCTTTATATTGGTCCGTTTTATGATTTACTTTATTCAACCCGCTTGATCACACAGATAAAGATGAAAGAAGAAAATTAGGATTTTTATAGCGTAATAATGTCTTACGTTATGTTAGTGTCAAACGTTGCAGCTTTCAGTGAAATTACAATTATTGAATGATTTCTAATGTAAAATTATTGAAACAAATCAAAGCTCGTCTTAATGAGAAATAGAGATAGAGAAAGGGAGTAGAAGGACTGCCTCACTAAGTGGCAATGATTGCTTCAACCTCACTTTCTGTTTTACAAAGACACATTTAACCTTCTTTATTCTGAAAACACTTCTACAGAATGTGGTATTAAGATACAATTGATAATGAATGTGACATTTTTCCACAATAATGTTTTAAGAAATAAAAATTCCAGATATAGTCAAAATATTTATGGAATATATTCCAATGTATTCAAATAACCGTATATATATTACAAATCAAGAGACATTTCGATCATATAGTGATCATTATCGAACTAGTCGCTACTAGCCAATTGACACGTATGAATGTTATCAAACTGGTTACTACTAGCTACTTGACATATATGGATGGTTAGTAAACTAGTCGCTACTAGCCAATTGACATGTATCAATGTTATCAAACTGGTTACTACTAGCCACTTGACACATATGGATGGTTAGTAAACTAGTCGCTACTAACCACTTGACACATATGGATGGTTAGTAAACTAGTCACTACTAGCCTGTTGACACATATGAATGGTTAGTAAACTAGTCGCTACTAGCCAATTAACATGTATGAATGTTATCAAACTGGTTACTACAAGCCACTTGACACATACGGATGGTTAGTAAACTAGTCGCTTCTAACCACTTGACACATATGGATGGTTAGTAAACTAGTCGCTACTAGCCAATTATGAATGTTATCAAACTGGTTACTACTAGCCACTTGACACATATGGATGGTTAGTAAACTAGTTACTACTAGCCTGTTGACACATATGAATGGTTAGTAAACTAGTCACTACTAGCCTGTTGACACATATGGATGGTTAGTAAACTAGTCACTACTAGCCTGTTGACACATATGGATGGTTAGTAAACTAGTCGATACTAGCCACGTAACTGGTATATTCTTAAATTCTTACATATAAGATACCGACACAACGTTGTTGGTATATAGAAAGTAGGATTAGTTTTCTTTTAATAAATAATTGGAATGAAATGTTATTTTCTCCTTAATGTGTATACAATATATTATTATTGTAATGTTTCCTACTGACAAGTACTTAGACGATCCAATAATAAGTGTATTTTCAAAATACGTATTCTGTATCTTATAGTAATAGTGTGGCTGACTCATCGTCCTTTATATTATTAGTAGACTACTTTTTAGCTTTGGTGTATATTTTATTTATTTCATTTTATATTGTGGTGTTTTCAGAGGAAGCTCGTTATGGCTTCATATTTTAGTAAAATCTTGTTGTACAAAAAATATAATATATCTGTTTTAAAGATACGATAAAATGTAGGATAGTTTTTAAATTCGCCTTTTTAATTCCTATATTAACTATTGAGTAAATGATGTAATTAGCAATGAAATGAAAATGAAAGGAAAAATCTATTTATCTCCTCCTTATAACATATAAACAGAAATATATTACAAAAATACATGAAATTATTTCCCCACATGGGCGGCTGCCTGTGTGTGGGGAAACGAGTCTAGAACAGTCGGAATGTTGTCGGCCACTCTACTAAATAGCATAAAGAACAATATAACTTAAAACTAGTTTGATATAAAAGAATATCATATACATGCATGCGCAATAAGAAGGGACAAATAATCAATTAATATTTATTGTATCAGGAGCTATTATTAGCAGAGACTTCACACCCACTCACCTACCATACAAACACACATTCACAGTCACATTTGCACTTACTCACATCACTCCCCTATCACACACACAGGCGCACCCTAACAAAAGAACACATTTACACTCACACCCACACAAGCACAACGCAGACATGCATACAAAACACACACACGCGCGCGTCATCATTCTGAATATGGGCTGTTGTGCGATACTTATATGTAGGAAGAACGGAAGTATCTTTTAATTTCCGCTCTACCAAATTCAACAATTCACTGGTTGACAGATTTTTTATAAACATTTATGCTACATGGTAGAGGATTCTTAATGTAGCGAGGAGCTTTAGAATAAACGATATTTGCGATATAATGAGATGATATCGTCGTTATTGTTTAAACCAATCGAGGCGCATTAATTCCGAGATTTGTAGAAGTACGGGTTAAATATGAGTGTTGAATCCGATTGAACAAGTTTTTTTTTATTTAATTTTTTTTATTTACATCAATAAACTTCTAATATACAGTTGAGATAAATTTAGAACTTTGAATTCATCAAAAAGTAAGTCCATTGGGAAACGTCGATTTTTTTGTAATGCTGATTTAATTATTATCTTCTGAGATATTTCAAGAGGTGAAAGAATATTTTGGAAGCATCCACCCCAAGCTATAATTCCGTATTGAAGCTGAGTTTGTATATAGGCATAATATGCAGTTTTTAGTAAATTCGGTTCAAGTACTCTATTAAGATAGGAAAAGATAAATATGAATTTCCGGAGTTTATTCCTTAGATAGTTTATATGACTCGACCACCTCATGCGACTATCGAAAACAATGCCCAAATATTTGTATTTATTAACAAGTTGCACGTATTCACACGTCACACAATCACGCTGTCCTCCACATGTATGCAGGCGCAGATTGTAATCTACAGGATCGCAGTCGGCTCTTAAGGAAATAAGCAAACATTTTGTTTTGGAAATATTAACAGTGAGCCGACATTGATCAAACTAACGCTTGACAGTGAGCAGACCGCGCTCCGTCAATCCCAAAGCCTCCCTCCAACTATCGCCTTCAAACAAAATGGCAGTATCGTCGGCATAGAGAAATATTTGGCCCCCAGCTAAATTTATTTTACCTAGATTATTTACAAATACTAAGAACAAGAGAGGACCTAACGAACTTCCTTGCAAAACACCGTACTCTATTTTTTATTTGAACTAAATTGGTCGTAAATTGGACACTGTCTGATACCGATCACTGAGATAGCTTCGAAACCAATGTAATGCCGTGCCCCTTACTCATATGCATTCAAGCTTTTAGATTCCTGTCCACACTATCAAATGCTCTGGCAAGGTCTATGAAGACGACTAACGATTTTTTGTTTCGCTCAATATCGTTATGTATATTTTTTGTAACCAAAATCAAGGCGTCATTTAAATTGTGGTCATTCCGGAAGCCGAATTGATTTTGAAACAAAATATTGTGATCGGTTAAAAATTTTTCAAATTGGCATCTTACGCTTCTTTCGATTAGTTTAGACAATTCACTAGTTAAAGTGATTGGTCTAAAACTGACACATTGGTTCTTTGGGCCACCTTTATATATTGGAATCACTTTGCCAAGTTTAAAAACAGTTGGGGAAACACCCTGATTTATACTTAAATGAATTACATGAAGTAATCGGAGTTTTATGAATTCAAAAACAATTTTAATTAGAGATGCCGGAATGTTATCAGGGCCGGGGGCTGACTTACCCTTCATGCTTGAGACTATATGAAACAGTCCCTCCTCCGTCACCGGCTCCAGCTGAAAGTCGCAGTCCACTCGAAACTCCTGGTCGCTCAACACTGTCTCGGATACAGGAGGAACAGCTCCGGCTAGGTTGGCTCCTACCCCTACGTAATAGTCGTTTAATGTATCAGTTACGTATTTTATGGCTTCATTTTTTGGAATATCATTGTTTTTAAAAAAATGCTCCACAGGAATTGTATCTTTACTTTTGTTTAAACCCATGACTTCAGCCACGTTTTTCCATATTTTTCGTTTATTATGTGTCGATTCGTTAATTAACCTGTGACAATGTAAATGTTTTGTGAATTTAATCAATTTTGTTAAAATGTTGAGGTAATTTCTAAAGCGAATTTTTAGTTCAATATTAAACGGTTGCTTTTTCAATCTCCTGCTCATCGTATCTCTGGTCCGTATTGATCTCAGTAAAGCTGTAGACATCCAAGGTTTTAGTCGTGATGTTTTTGATGATACTCTTTTTACATTCATTGACATATCAATAATCCTTTTAAATTGTTTTAGAAGCGTATTACTGGCCGAATTGGCGTCAGCTGCGTTCATTACCGGGGACCAATCCCAACCAGAGATAAGACGACCAGCTGAATCTACGTCAAAGAAAGAGGTTTTATTGTTGAGTATTTCTCGGTGTAAGATTGGTATTGAGCGGCTATAAAATAATGATCGGTTAATTGAGACTTAATCACCGCGGATTTAATAAAACTAACGCCGTTTACGTCTGTAAATACATGATCAATACAGCTGACTGAGACATCTGTAACCCTAGTTGGAATATTGATACAGCTAACAAATCCTGCTCCATAAAATACATCGAGGTATCTTTGAGCTAGCGGGTCCGCAGTTCCAGGCAAAATACAACAATTAATGTCCCCAACCAGCCAGTGCGAACTCCTCCTGCACCGATCGTCCACATAAGACTCGAGGTCATCGAGGAACAGGCCAAAGTCGCTCGATGGACTCCGGTAGACAGACAGCAGCGACAGCCGATCACTGCCAAGCATTATACTGTATCTGCTTTGATACATGTAGCGCCATGGAAACTCACTTCCTCAGACCGCATACTCAAACATTTACTTACAAACACAATCACACCATCATTCTGGATTTTACTAGATTTATTCACAATCACATCATACCCATCCATACTCGCATTCGCGCAACTTTCATTTAGCCAAGTCTCTGTTAGTACAATAACATCAAAATTAAAACTATAATTATTTAATATAATAAGTAACTCATCTGTATTTTTGTTATAACTCCTGATATTCACACTTAAAAGAGTTATGGAATTCTTTAAGTTTGCATTTTTTTCTACACAAAATTTAAAATCATCTGCCCCCTCATATACACATGCATTGACAAATCTGCAATTCGTAATCTCATCTATTAAATTGTCCATACAGTCAGATTACTGTCCTACCTGCCCAAATTGAATAAAACAAGTAATTGAAGGTATTTATTGAATTAAACCCTTGTCACTAAAAGAAAGCAACCATTTGTAAAGGCCTAATCACAACAAAGATAAAAAAAATATTTTACGACCTAACTATTTAAAACTAATATACGTTTCTTTATCATGATTTTACCGCCATTAACGTACATAGATAACTACAACATTGTTGGCTTTGGTCAGTAAATCCAAGATTATAAACGTATAGTGATCAGTACATCGTTTACTCAATGGTTAATGTATGGGAATGTGAACTAAAAAAAAGAATTTTAGATATCAATGAAAATAATTAAGGTAACTCTAAAAAAGAAACTTTTATCCAGGAATCATTTCAAAATATTGAATATAAATTCCAAAAACTGAAACACTTTTTGGTTAAATCTAAAAACAACTGGAAGTATGACATTCCTCTACAAATTCAACAAATCATTCCTAGGTGAAGTTGGCTCTAACCTTTCTTTGGTAAAGATATTATTCATATTTTCTTTTTAAATAAATATATAAATACGGATCCGATATAAAATAACATAATGTCAAATAAAACAAAAGAATTTCAATTTGAACTAAATTTTTATATTAGTACTTGATTTATATTTTAAATTTTCCGTTGTGAATTTCCTCTAAATTTAACAGTTATTATAAAGAGTATCTACTAAATTAAATCATAATTAAAAACAGTTTAACTTCCGCATGTAACAACTTAATACAAATTACATGACGGTTTGACGCTGATTGGCATTCCATAATGACATAACTAACTGCCTTAATACCTCGGGTACCCACGGTATTGTCGTGGTTGACGTACAAATAGGCGGGAGTGTACCGATTACATGACGGTTTGACGCTGATTGGCATTCCATGATGACATAACTGCCCTAATACCTGGGGTACACACGGTATTGTCATGGTTGACGTACAAATAGAGCGTTAGTGTACCGATTACATGACGGTTTGACGCTGATTGTCATTCCATAATGACATAACTGCCTGAATACCTCGGGTACCCACGGTAATTGTGGCTGACGTAGAAATAGGGTGGGAGTGTACCGATTACATGACGGTTTGACTTTGATTGGCTATCTATAATGACATAACTGCCCTAATACCTCGGGTACCCACGGTATTGTCATGGTTGACGTACAAATATGGCGGAACTGTACCGATTATATGACGGTTTGACGCTGATTGGCATTCCATAATGACAGAACTGCCCTAATACCTCGGATACCCACGGTATTGTCATGGTTGACGTACAAATATGGCGGAACTGTCCCGATTATATGACGGTTTGACGCTGATTGGCATTCCATAATGATATAACTGCTCTAATACCTCGGGTACCCACGGTATTGTCATGGTTGACGTACAAATAGAGCGTGTGTGTACCGATTACATGACGGTTTGACGCTGATTGGCATTCTATAATGACATAACTGCCTGAATACTTCGGATACCTGCGGTAATTGTCATGGCTGATATACAAATAGGGCGGGAGTGTACCAATTAACTGATGGTTTGACGCTGATTGGCATTCCATAATGACATAACTGCCTGAATACTTCGGAAACCTGCGATAATTGTCATGGTTGATATACAAATATGGCGGGAGTGTATCGATTACATGACGGTTTGACGCTGATTGGCATTCCATAATGACACAACTGCCTAAATACTTCGGATATCCACGGTAATTGTTATAGTTGACGTACAAATATGGCGGGAGTGTACCAATTACATGACGGTTTGACGCTGATTGTCTTTCCATAATGACATAACTACCCTAATACCTCGAGTACCCACGGTATTGTCATGGTTGACGTACAAATAGCGCGGGAGTGTACCGATTACATGACGGTTTGACGCTGATTGGCATTCTATAATGACATAACTGCCTGAATACTTCGGAAACCTGCGATAATTGTCATGGTTGATGTACAAATAGGCGGGAGTGTACCAATTACATGATGGTTTGACGCTGATTGGCATTCCATAATGACATAACTGCCTGAATACTTCGGAAACCTGCGATAATTGTCATGGTTGATGTACAAATAGGCGGGAGTGTACCAATTACATGACGGTTTGACGCTGATTGGCATTCCATAATGACATAACTGCCTGAATACTTCAGATATCCACGGTAATTGTTATAGTTGACGTACAAATATGGCGGGAGTGTACCAATTACATGACGGTTACGCTGATTGGCTTTCCATAATGACATAACTGCCCTAATACCTCGGGTACCCACGGTATTGTCATGGTTGATGTACAAATAGAGCGTGAGTGTACCGATTACATGACGGTTTGATGCTGATTGTCATTCCATAATGACATAACTGCCTGAATACCTCGGGTACCCACGGTGATTGTAGCTAACGTACAAATAGGGTGGGAGTGTACCGATTACATGACGGTTTGACTTTGATTGGCATTCCATAATGACATAACTGCCTGAATACTTCGGAAACCTGCGATAATTGTCATGGTTGATGTACAAATAGGCGGGAGTGTACCGATTACATGACTGTTTGACGCTGATTGGCATTCCATAATGACATAACTGCCTGATTACTTCGGATACCCACGGTAATTGTTATAGTTGACGTACAAATATGGCGGGAGTGTACCAATTACATGACGGTTTGACGCTGATTGGCTTTCCATAATGACATAACTGCCCTAATACCTCGGGTACCCACGGTATTGTCATGGTTGACGTACAAATAGAGCGTGAGTGTACAGTTTACATGACGGTTTGATGCTGATTGTCATTCCATAATGACATAACTGCCTGAATACCTCGGGTACCCACGGTGATTGTGGCTGACGTACAAATAGGGTGGGAGTGTACCGATTACATGACGGTTTGACTTTGATTGGCATTCCATAATCACAAAACTGCCCTAATACCTCAGATACCCACGGTATTGTCATGGTTGACGTACAAATATGGCGGAACTGTCCCGATTATATGACGGTTTGACGCTGATTGGCATTCCATAATGATATAACTACCCTAATTCCTCGAGTACCCGCGGTATTGTCATGGTTGACGTACAAATAGCGCGGGAGTGTACCGATTACATGACGGTTTGACGCTGATTGGCATTCTATAATGACATAACTGCCTGAATACTTCGGATACCTGCGGTAATTGTCATAGTTAATGTACAAATAGTGCGGGAGTGTACCGATAACATGACTGTTTGACGCTGATTGGCATTCTATAATGACATAACTGCCTGAATACTTCGGATACCTGCGGTAATTGTCATGGTTGATGTACAAATAGTGCGGGAGTGTACCGATTACATGACGGTTTGACGCTGATTGGCATTCTATAATGACATAACTGCCTGAATACTTCGGATACCTGCGGTAATTGTCATGGTTGATGTACAAATAGTGCGGGAGTGTACCAATTACATGACGGTTTGACGCTGATTGGCTTTCCATAATGACATAACTGCCTGAATACTTCGGAAACCTGCGGTAATTGTCATGGTTGATGTACAAATAGTGCGGGAGTGTACCAATTACATGACGGTGTGACGCTGATTGGCTTTCCATAATGACATAACTGCCTGAATACTTCGGATACCTGCGGTAATTGTCATGGTTGATGTACAAATAGTGCGGGAGTGTACCAATTACATGACGGTTTGACGCTGATTGGCTTTCCATAATGACATAACTGCCTGAATACTTCGGATACCTGCGGTAATTGTCATGGTTGATGTACAAATAGTGCGGGAGTGTACCAATTACATGACGGTTTGACGCTGATTGGCTTTCCATAATGACATAACTGCCTGAATACTTCGGATACCTGCGGTAATTGTCATGGTTGATGTACAAATAGTGCGGGAGTGTACCAATTACATGACGGTTTGACGCTGATTGGCTTTCCATAATGACATAACTGCCTGAATACTTCGGAAACCTGCGGTAATTGTCATGGTTGATGTACAAATAGGCGGGAGTGTATCGATTACATGACGGTTTGACGCTGATTGGCATTCCATAATGACATAACTGCCCTAATACCTCAGGTACCCACGGTAATTGTTATAGTTGACGTACAAATATGGCGGGAGAGTACTGATTATTTAATTAACTTCAAATACTGAAATGTGTTAATTACTACATTTTCTTTATGTTTTTGATCAGTAAAATTGATATTTTGGATTTTTCACCTGTTATAAACGCCAAAGTATAAGAGTGACGCTGAGGGAAAGGTCATTCGGATAGTCCATAAAATCATCTATAGTCAACGAAAGGGACTTTGCTGAGTAGGCTTTCTCCATACCGCCCTAAATAGCACGTAAATTGAGTGCACGGGTGCTTTAGTCCGACCTTTTGTGTTATATATACTTAAATAATTTCTATTATTGTACATGATGGTTTCCATTGTTTGAGTTTATTTAACAATTAAATAAATTCCATATATAATAATTGTATAAATGTCTACGTCGTTGAAAACCAAAACAAATTCCCTATTTTAGACACCCACGTTCCAGTACCATATAACAAGTATGAACCAGTAGCTTTTGTATCCAGTACAAAAAGTATATTAAAATTATTCCCAAAGGCCATGCAGGCACCCATGAAACGACACAGACTCAAACGAAGAATGTAACTTGAGAATTTAATAAAGTAGCTAGGCTCGATGAATGATGAAACTAATTCTAACTTTGTAATTATGAGACAAAATCGATAAAACCACAACAGCCTATTTTGTTTCTAACAGTAAGCTTAGGCCTATATCCTCATAGAGCCTGCGTTATTGTAAGTATGGTGAAACTTTTCGTACCATGATACACTTCACTTATGATGTAAATTATCGAACCAAATTTCATAGTTTACGCTAATATCAAAATAAAACCAGTTTCCAGCCACTTTTTTGTGATTATAGTTGTGTAGTTACAAGTTGGATTTTATGTACTGTGTCAACAAAAAGTATTATTATATGTAGAAATTGAAAGTTTTCTGTGCAATGATTAACAGTATTTGGTCATTAACAGAAATTTGAACAAACACTAAAGTGGTTTTTAATGGTAATCTTTATTTAATAAATAAGCAAATAAATTTTCATTTAGTTATTCACCAATATGCAATAACAGCTATGTTGATTATGTTATAGTCATAGAGATTTATCAAACTAATTAGGTCAAAACAAAAGAAAAACCAAGCAACAGTGTGATCAAAATCTATGATATATTACGCTTCTTCAGGTATATTTACCAACGTTAAAGAATGCATAATAAGGTAGGCGAGACGGCCCCGAGGTTGTGCACACTACAAAACTTACAATGTATAATAAGGTAGGCGAGACGGCCCCGAGGTTGTGCACACTACAAAACTTACAATGTATAATAAGGTAGGCGAGACGGCCCCGAGGTTGTGCACACTACAAAACTTACAATGTATAATAAGGTAGGCGAGACGGCCCCGAGGTTGTGCACACTACAAAACTTACAATGTATAATAAGGTAGGCAAAACGGCCTCGAGGTTGTGCACACTACAAAACTTACAATGTATAATAAGGTAGGCGAAACGGCCTCGAGGTTGTGCACACTACAAAACTTACAATTTATAATGAGGTAGGCGAGACGGCCCCGAGGATGTGCACACTACAAAACTTACAATGTATAATAAGGTAGGCGAGACGGCCCCGAAGTTGTGCACACCACAAAACGTACAATAAATAATAAGGTAGGCGAGACGGCCCCGAGGTTGTGCACACTACAAAACTTACAATGTATAATAAGGTAGGCGAGACGGCCCCGAGGTTGTGCACACTACAAAACTTACAATGTATAATAAGGTAGGCGAGACGGCCCCGAGGTTGTACACACCACAAAACGTACAATGTATATTAAGGTAGGCGAGACGGCCCGAAGTTGTGCACACCACAAAACTTACAATGTAAAATATTGTAGGCGAAACGGCCCCAAGGTTGTGCACACCACAAAACGTACAATGTATAATAAGGTAGGCGAGACGGCCCTAAGATTGTGCACACCACAAAACGTACAATGTATAATAATGTAGGCGAGACGGCCCCAAGGTTGTGCACACCACAAAACTTACAATGTATAATAATGTAGGCGAGACAGCACCGAGGTTGTGCACACCACAAAACTTACAATGTATAATAATGTAGGCGAAATGGCCCCAAGGTTGTGCACACCACAACACGTACAATGTATATTAAGTTAGGCGAGACTGTTCCAAGGTTGTGCACACCACAAAACGTACAATGTATAATAATGTATGCGAAACGGCCCCAACGTTGTGCACACCACAAAACGTACAATGTATAATAAGGTAGGCGAGACGGCCCCAAGGTTGTGCACACCACAAAACGTACAATGTATGATAATGTAGGCGAGACGGCCCTAAGGTTGTGCAGACCACAAAACGTACAATGTATAATAATGTAAGCGAGACGGCCCCGAGGTTGTGCACACCACAAAACTTACAATGTATAATAATGTAGGCGAGACATCACCGAGGTTGTGCACACCACAAAACTTACAATGCATAATAAGGTAGGCGAGACGGCTCCAAGGTTGTGCAAACCACAAAAGTTACAATGTATAATAAATTAGGCGAGACTGTTCCAAGGTTGTGCAAACCACAACACGTACAATGTATAATAATGTAGGCGAGATGGCCCCAAGGTTGTGCACACCACAAAACGTATAATGTATAATAATATGGGCGAGACGGCTCCAAGGTTGTGCACACCACAAAACGTACAATATATAATAATGTAGGTGAGACGGCCCCCAAGGTTGTGCAAACCACAAAACGTGCAATGTATAATAATGTAGGCGAGACGGCCCTAAGGTTGTGCACACCACAAAACTTACAATGTATAATAATGTAGGCGAGACAGCACCGAGGTTGTGCACACCACAAAACTTACAATGCATAATAAGGTAGGCGAGACGGCCCCAAGGTTGTGCAAACCACAAAACTTACAATGTATAATAATGTAGGCGAGACGGCCCCAAGGTTGTGCGTACTACAAAACTTACAATGTATAATAAGTTAGGCGAGACTGTTCCAAGGTTGTGCACACCACAAAATGTCCATTGCATAATAATGTAGGCGAGACGGCTCCAAGGTTGTGCAAACCACAAAACGTACAATGTATAATAATGTAGGCGAGACGGCCCCAATGTTGTGCAAACCACAAAACGTACAATGTATAATATTGTAGGCGAGACGGCCCCAAGGTTGTGCACACCACAAAACGTACAATGTATAATAATGTAGGCAAGACGGCCCCATTATTGTGTAAACCACAAAACGTACAATGTATAATAATGTAGGTGAGACGGCCCCAAGTTTGTGCATACCACACAACTTACAATGTAGCCTATTATAAGTTAGGCGAGACTGTTCCAAGGTTGTGCACACCACAAAACGTACAATGTATAATAATGTAGGCGAGATGGCCCCAAGGTTGTGCATACCACAAAACTTACAATGTATAATAAGTTAGGCGAGACTGTTCCAAGGTTGTGCACACCACAAAACGTCCAATGTATAATAATGTAGGCGAGACGGCTCCAAGGTTGTTCAAACCACAAAACGTACAATGTATAATAATGTAGGCGAGACGGCCCCAATGTTGTGCAAACCACAAAACGTACAATGTATAATAATGTAGGCGAGACGGCCCCAAGGTTGTGCACACCACAAAACATACAATGTATAATAATGTAGGCGAGACGGCCCCAAGGTTGTGCAAACCACAAAACGTACAATGTATAATAATGTAGGCGAGATGGCCCCAAGGTTGTGCATACCACAAAAATTACAATGTATAATAAGTTAGGTGAGGCTGCTCCAAGGTTGTGCACACCACAAAACGTACAATGTATATTAAGGTAGGCGAGACGGTCCCGAAGTTGTGCACAGCACAAAACTTACAATGTATAATAAGTTAGGCGAGACGGCCCTAAGGTTGTGCACACCACAAAACGTACAATGTATAATAAGTTAGGCGAGACTGTTCCAAGGTTGTGCACACCACAAAACGTACAATGTATATTAAAGTAGGCGAGATGGCCCCGAGGTTGTGCACATCACAAAACTTACAATGTATAATAAGGCAGGTGAGACGGCCCCAAGGTTGTGCACACCACAAGACGTACAATGTATAATAATGTAGGCGAGAAGACCCCAAAGTTGTGCACAACGTAAAACGTACAATGTATAATAAGGTAGGCGAGACGGCCCCGAAGTTTTGCATACCACCAAACTTACAATGTATAATAAGGTAGGCGAGACGGCCCCGAGGTTGTGCACACCACAAAACTTATAATGTATAATTAGGTAGGCGAGACGGCCCAAGGTTGTACACACCACAAAACGTACAATGTATAATAAGGTAGGCGAGAAGGCACCGAGGTTGTGCACACCACAAAACTTACAATGTACAATGCTGTGACGGCACTGTCGGTCGAAGAGAGGGGAGAGTGGGTGTGGCTTACAGTGTGTGACGGGAGATTTGTATTCATCCGACTTTCAGTTGCCATCCTGCAGTGGACACGTGAGGAGAGGTCATTTTGTGTAGAAGCGTATTTTTCAAATGCCCACTCGATCATTGCAGTGCAGCGTGCTTTTCGTTTACGATTCGCTGTTCCTCCACGCGGACGTGTTCCTGGATGGCAATCAATTGTAAATTGGGTGAATGCATTCAGAACAGCAGGGAATGTGTCATGTCTACGAAGGGGACCTGAGAGAAGGATTACAACACCACAAAACATCGAGAGAGTTAGAGCAGCAGTACTGCAATCTCCGAAACGCTCTGCTCGGAAGCAATCATTTGCTCTTGGCATTTCAAGACGTTCTCTCCACCGTATTCTTCATGATGAACTGAATTTTCACCCGTATAAAATGTGCGTGGTCCAACAATTGTCAGCACGGGACTATTTGACTCGGCGGACCTCTTGTGAAGACATTTTAGCAACTGTACCCCGTGACTCAAATGTGTTTTTTTCTGATGAGGCACATTTTCACCTCAGTGGGTGTGTAAACAAACAAAATATGCGTTACTGGAGTGAAACAAACCCCAGAGAAGTTCACGAGAGACCTCTGCATTCGGACCACGTCACTGTGTGGTGCGTCATATCACGAGTAGGCATCATTGGTCCTTACTTTTTTCAGGATAATGGTTGTGCCATAACTGTGAACTCCGAACGGTACTTGTCTATGATACAGGATTATTTTCAGCCGGCTCTTGAGGCAATGGAACTAGAGGATACATGGTTCCAACAGGATGGTGCCACTGCACACACAGCGAGGGTTACCATGAATTGTTTGAGGCAAATGTTTCCTGGACGGCTTATCTCTTTGAGGGGTGATGTGAACTGGCCAGCACGCTCACCAGATTTAGCCCCATGTGATTTTTTCCTTTGGGGTTACCTGAAGTCTAAGGTGTATATCAACCGCCCTTGGAAGACCTAAAGAACAATATTGAAGCTGAAATTGGCAGAATACCAGTGGAAATGCTTGTTAGAGTTCATGAAAACTTCAGAAAACGTATGCAGCAGTGTGTGGATAGCGAAGGTCGACATTTGCCAGATACACTATTTACAACAATGTAATTTAAAAATTCCATTACTGTTCAGTATAATTGAAATATAAAATAAATTTTTCTAATGATCATAATTTTTTTATTTCATTCCCAAATCAGCAAATTACCGCGCTCCACCCTGTATAATAATGTAGGCGAGACGGCCCCGAGGTTGTGCACACCACAAAACTTACAATGTATAATAAGGTAGGCGAGACGGCCCAAGGTTGTACACATCACAAAACGTCTACAGTAGTTTTTCTACAATGTTTATTGACTAAGGATGACTTTGGTAAGTCTTATAGTGTTACAAGTTCTTCTATCTTCTTCTTAACCCAATGATCCATGTTATAAATTCTACTAATTTCTTCTTAACTGAATGATGCATGTATGTTCACTAAACTAGCTTTAATTGTTAAATATATTCATATATAAATTGCTTTAAAGCTACTTTAGTAATATTAAGTTTTAGTTGATATTGGTAGTTATACATTCTACGCTAAGAAATTAATTTTATATGAATGACCAATAATTACCTATAAATTAAGTTTTCTGCAAGGCATTATATCCCCAACACACAGTTTTAAAAGTAAAAAAACTATTTGAAAACGAGTAGTACGCCTATAGATATAGTTCAATAACTACACAAATTCGTACAATGATATTCAATTGTAACCACCATTACTCTGTGGTAGTTGAAAGTAACTTAAACCTAACAATTTCATTATCATATTTATCAGTAATAGTATGAGTTTATGGATAATTTGGCTCACTAAAATTGTGAAGAGGGTTTATAAATATTCCATTAATTAGAAAATATAATATTTTTTCGTGAATTTAATTTAATATTGGTTTACGTGTGATTATCTTTAGAAGTGAGTTTAGGATCTTCCAGACCAATCAATGTAACAATGTTCCATTACTAAATTAACATTATTCCACAGCAAATGTAATTACTATCAAGTACACGCAAAAATTTTATAGAAAAAAAATGTCCTGTAACCAATGCAATAACTAGCGTCCTGTTAATGGTGACTATGTAAATTGTGGTATATGTGACAATACATTTACTACATTATGATTGTTCTTGGCTAAAAAAGACAACTTGGAAAGCGAAAGGTCAAAACTAAAGATTGAATGGGAATGCATTGACTACAGTTCAGTTAAGCCTAGAATGCAGAGTGTAGAATTATACCTTGATATCGATGACCCTGCAATCCAGTTTCTCAAACGTTTCTTTGAAGAGCTATTTAGAGAACAAGAAAAAGCTTTGATTGAGAGAGTCTACAACATAATGGATGTCATGACAAAGTTGGGAGAAAAGTTTCTAAATACACTCGAAAATGCATGTTGTTTTGTGTACATATTTTACTGTTTTCAAGTTTTGTGTTGTTTATAATAAATATTTCGTTGCACTCTATTGTACAAAATGTAGGTATTTAGTTTAATAGTAATTACTGTCACAATTTTGTTGTTCAATTAACATTTGTATAGTAGCCTTTGTATAGAATTACTGAATATAGCCTTATTTTCATATTACTGATATTAATGTAGGGTGGATATTATGTGTATATATATTACTATAAAAGTTTAGAATTAAGAATGGATGTCATGATAAAATATCTTTCTTGTTGTGTGTGTACATAACTTAAAGGACGATGTATAATTATTTTATCAAAACGCATGTATTTTGTTAATTATGAATCATTGTTGCAATTTTTCTTTGTATGTTTCATATTTGTATAGCTCATCAGGAACCTTAAATGTAATTATTAATCTAGTATAGTGTAAAATATTAATAAATTTAGTGTAAAATTATGACGTTGTCTAATGCTATGTACGGCTTTCTGACAGTAATATTTTATTTATTTATTTGGACCGTTGTCACTCAACAACGTTTGAATACAAGTTCAAAATTCCACTGGCGTATAAAGTAAAAAATTGAAAAAACTTAATTTGACTAAAATAAGAGTTAAAAAAATGTTTTAAAAATCGTTACTATGGCTAATGTATAGCATCAAACGCACATAAAAAAGCCTAACAGGTATAAATTATTTTTGTTATTGTATATTTTTATTTTTATAACCAACTAATTTTGTTGATCATGATCCGAAAAGCAAATAAAGTATTGTATTCCCTCAATCATCATAATTATTTGCATAAAATGTATCTTAATGTTACATATTTTATAAAGTTATTTATAAATTTTCCAGTTTTTTAATTTCACTTTATGTACCTCAATAATACTGAGTTTCTGGTTTATGATATGGCTCCCTAATAGTACTTCTCAAAAGCTAACTATCTCAAATATTCAGGAAGAAATATAAATTACATTAATGTAAAAAATATCCTTTACTGTTTCTACTTCAAATTTAGTAAAATAATTAAATAAGTATTATTGGAATAGAATTATTGAATATACATCACAATATATATTTTCCTATATTTATAATGTTATTAAGTTCATATTTCATATATTTATTGTTTTAATATTATTTGAATAATTGTTAATATGCACGATAAATTGTAAGATATTTTATAAAACAAATAAAGTTTAATTGATCTAGAATATTCCCCGCACTTTAAGTCCAATTTTTTAATAAATGTATTGCAGTTTAACAAACAAATTGTCGCCCGTACAATAACTGTGAACCAGACAAAACCATTTCAGGAAGACATATATTGTAGACTAGGATTTACATCCACCTCCAGTCTCTTGTATAAGACATCCCTTTGTTCCCATCAACTCAATGTAAAAAGTGAATCTCTTCTTCCATCCTGTTTCTGGAATTCTTCATTTCCCCGGTGGCACACTTTTCTTCATTCTATTCTATTATATAAACACTGGTTTGTTCAAAAGCTATGGTTATAGGTACTTGATAGGTCTATTTTGTATAACGTCTATGCAAGTTGTCGATAACCATTCATATTTAATTTTGTTATATTTTGTAATAACTGTTTTAAACCAAGCATCATGCAATATTGACTTAATGTAGAAAGTGTTGACATTACAAATCTATTTTTCGTGTATTGTTCTTGTTTTTTTTTTTTTGTTTTTTGTTTTTTTTTTTTTTTATTTCTATGTGTTTTTGCAATCGTGTAATATGTTACTCAAATTTCGCAGAATTATATCTTTCAGAAAAATTCTGATTATCTACTGTCGGGTAGAGAATGTTAATGTTTCTGTTCCTGAACACGGAGGACCACTGCTCTTCCGGAGCAGACGGGGGAATACACTAAGGACGTAAATAATGAATTAGAGAGAATTGACTCACCACAGAGATTGGTTGACCACGTTTACCAACAGGAGTAGTTGGAGACACTTTTGGTAATCCAGTCCACCTTCCTTTGTCACAGTTCTAAAGCACTGAAGAGTAGTCGCGGAAGTCCAGAAGACCGACCACGTACCGCACAAACGAGGTTCTTGAAAGTCTGGACGAGCAGCACAGAGTTAGAGAGAGCTACAAGAGGTAGAGTTAGAATTTAAAGAGGCACAAAATCACTAACTGTTGAGTTGGAAACGAGACCCGCGACCTTACACTATGAGAGACTAAGCGTGAGTGTTGCTTACACATTGAGAGACTAAGCGAGAGTGTTGCTTACACATTGAGATACTAAGCGAGAGTGTTGCTTACACATTGAGAGACTAAGCGAGAGTGTGGTGCTGTGGGGCGCGAAACCGTCGCCTGAGGAGTTTATTCTAGAGCACCAATGAGAGCTTGAATTTGGGGTGGCGTGATGTTTATTCTAAGGAAGATAACCCTCTCTCTCTCTTGGCTTTAGTGAACATGGGAAATACCAAAAATCAAATCTTATGACTACAGAATATACCAACTATGTACAATCATCTTATTACCTAACATACCGGCCACCTTTAAGTTATAAACATCAATATAGAGAGAAAATGAAAAGATTACACACAACATATATAGGGTGATAAGTTACATGATAAAGAGCTTATTATTAAGTTATACTAAATTCTTAGAAATTTAAGAGTCCACTTAGTTTAGTGGCAGAGGAAAGACCTTGATTGCGGGTCGAGTGTAAGTCCCTGAAGGCGTCTTGATTGTGACCACTCGCACAGTGCCGTCAGGTCCAGGGTGAACGTTAGTGATACGTCCAAGAGGCCAGGTAAGAGGTGGTGTCGGGGATTGCACCAAGACGAGATCTCCAATTTTGAGGTTCTCCTGGGGAGTGCTCCATTTGGAACGTTGTTGTAGAGAGTGGAGGTATTCCAATTGCCAGCGATGCCGGATGCGTTGGTGAAAGGCCTGGACTAGTTGCCAATGGCGAAGTCGATTGGTAGGATCATCAGAGAGATCGGGTTCTGGTAGGGCAGCCAGAGGAGCACCAATCAGGAAGTGACCAGGTGTTAAGACTGAGGTTTCAGAAGGGTCTGAGCTGAGAGCAGTAAGTGGTCGAGAATTTAGCATTACCTCTACTTGAATTGATATAGTCTGAAATTGTGGTAAGGTAAGCACGATTTCATTAATCACTCGTTTGAGATGGTATTTTGCACTTTTAACCGCACTTTCCCATAGCCCGCCCTGATGAGGTGCAGCTGGTGGGTTAAAATGGAACGTAATTCCTCGGGAGGAGGTAAAATGAACAATTTTGTCCTGTGAAACAGATGAGAGAGTTGATTCACGAATCACCTTTTGTAGTACTGAGTCTGCACCTACGAAGTTAGTTCCGCAGTCTGAATAGATGTTTGAGCACAGACCACGTCGGGACACAAAACGTGTGAGAGAGGCAATAAAACCTTCTGTAGTGAGATCAGTCACCACTTCTATATGAACGGCTTTAGTAACCATGCAGATAAAAATGCACAAGTAGACCTTAATGTGTCGCAGTCTCCTGAGATTGTGAATCTTAACAGTGAAAGGTCCGGCATAATCCACACCTGTTTGACGAGGTGACGAGGGTTGACGAGAGAGATTAACATCAAAATGTAGCATTGTATGATGTCGCTTGTTACATGTGCGACACGTTGATTGAGACTGACAATCTTTCAAGCTGTGATTACCAAGGCATGAGAAACAACGTTGGTGTTGTTTTACTAATTCATGTCTTTCATGAGGTGAGTTCCTTTAAAAGGTATCACAAGTATATATTTTGTGACCTGTTTTATTACAAGCAAAGCATTGCCAAGCGTTGTGTTTATTAGTTCCCGACTGTGACTGAGAACTGGTTTGTGTTGTGATCATAGAGACACCACTGTGTGAAGAATTCACCCTTTTTACCAAAGCGTGTTTTTGTTGAGTTTGTAATCGTGATGAAATATTTTTGTTCACAAAAGGAAAGTTGTGTATGTTAGCGTCTTCAGTTTGCGAGCACTCAATGTTCAAATATTTTATTATTTCTTCCACACTAGGTAAAGAGTGAGGACTAAAGTCTTCATTCGCATTAAATCGAAAACTTTAAAGTTTTTTACAGAGCTCATTGTCAAGTTTACGCAACAATAATGCAGATAAAAGTGGATTGTTTTGAGTCACATCACATCCCAATGCCTTCAAGGCTTGTGAATGTTCAGTAAAGATGTTCACGAATTGACGAAGTCCCTTCAAAGAGGTAGCACTAGCAGCAGGTAAGTCTAAGAGTTGATTGAGGTGTAGAGATTGCAACCTGCGAGTATTGTGATATCTATCTCGTAGTAAACTATAGACCACGAGATAATTAGGTGCGGACAGAGTTAAACTTTTTACTAATGTTAAGGCATCACCTTGTAACACACTGAGTAAGTATTGGAACTTAGCCACACTGGAAAGGCTTGCATTACGATGAATCGTCGTATCAAACAGATTAATAAAACTTGTCCACGTTAGTGGGTAACCAGAAAACTTTTGCAGGTCTATTTTTGGTAACCTGACTAAAGAGGATCCAGAATGTGAAACAGTACTGCTATCACTCAGTGAGCTAGGTGTTTTTGGTTCGACAGGAGGAGTAAGTACCTCAATGATTGCTGTCAAATACGCAAAGAGAGTTTCAATTTCATCTTGATCGGAAGATAAAGTTTCATCCGACACACCATCGTCAGAATCAAGAGCTAAAACCCGTTGAAGGTTATTATGAAAATCAGCCTTTTTCTTTTTTATTTCATTAGAGAAGGTGTTTAGCTGTTTAACTTGTACAGAGGTTAGAGATTCAGTTTGAGTAGAGAATTCTTCTAGAATACCCTTCAATTTATTAAAACGCACTTTGAGAAGAGCAGTTACACGTGAGTAGATGGAACTGTTAAATTCACCCGTTTTGGGAGGCATGGTGAGATAATTAAACGATAGTTAATTACAAGAGACAACAATACAGTTATATGAACCAAAACTTAAATTCATAAACATCAATGTTTGGCATAAACAAGCTAATTATTTTGGACACACTGAGATGTGAGATAATTAATCAACTAAAAAATAATATACAGGCCAAACCTTAATCATTAACATAGTTTCAAAGAGAGTGACACAAAACAATTTATGAGGTTTTTAAAAAAAAACCTTTTTCAAAGAGTAATTTTACTTTATAAATTACAGTAATTAGTAACATGAATGACAAAGAAATAATAAAAACATTAAAAGAGAATAAGTAAAACTAATTCTAAAAAAATACCTTTTGTTAATGTAGTTAAACGTTTAAGTTATGTGACAAACTTCAATTCAACTATAACATATTGTCAAATTTAACAATATTAAACAAAAATGCTCAAACGATAATTGACAAAATGGATTATTGTCATTTACAACATATACAATTCAAAGAAATCAAAGTAGAAACAACAACATGATGTGTAGAACATTAAATCCATTAACAAATTACTTGATTGATAAAAATCAATTATTACAAATGAACTAATCAAAATATGAATGAATACCTTTGTGATAATTAAGAATGATTACCTAACAACCTACTATTTGACTGTTAATGCTGGACACTCAATGTTACTTTATAAGTGAGAAAAATAACACTTTCATATAACCTTGTTAGAATAGAAAATATATGTCTAGATTGCTATTAAAATAGAGTGAATAATTATTCTAATACAGTAGAGTGTTTAGTATTAGTTCAACAAAGTAAAAGCAAAAATAAATCCATACAAAGTAAATCAATACAAGTCAAGAATGTAAACAAACAACAATGCTTTATTTGACAGTTTTTGACATTTCAACCTTGCGTAAGAGAGAGGGGGAGAGAGAGAGAGAGAGAGAGAGAGAGAGAGAGAGAGAGAGAGAGAGAGAGAGAGAGAGAGAGAGAGAGAGAGAGAGAGAGAGAGAGAGAGAGAGAGAGAGAGAGAGAGAGAGAGAGAGAGAGAGAGTTATTGATCGCCTCGCGCTGCTATAACTGGTACGAGGGGTGAGAACCGGTTTTAGATACTTGAACTCTACATCACAAGACTTAACTTTGCCAAATTGTTTCATTAGTAAAAATAATAATTGATTGCAAAAGAAAGTCGAAAAATTAGCAATTCAATTCTAAGAGATTATTCAATTCAATATTGTCTCTTAGTTGATTAGAGTTTTGTTGTAATTAACATAATTGATTAGATACGAATAAATGGCTGTTGTCCACGGATGATACAATTTATCCGGCCCGGAGGACCACTAAATGTCGGGTAGAGAATGTTAATGTTCCTGTTCCTGAACACGGAGGACCACTGCTCTTCCGGAGCAGACGGGGGAATACACTAAGGACGTAAATAATGAATTAGCGAGAATTGACTCACCACAGAGATTGGTTGACCACGTATCCAACAGGAGTAGTTGGAGACACTTTTGGTAATCCAGTCCACCTTCCTTTGTCACAGTTCTAAAGCACTGAAGAGTAGTCGCGGAAGTACGAGCGTTTCGAAAGTCCAGAAGACCGACCACGTACCGCACAAACGAGGTTCTTGAAGGTCTGGACGAGCAGCACAGAGTTAGAGAGAGTTACAAGAGGTAGAGTTAGAATTTAAATAGGCACAAAATTACTAATTGTTGAGTTGTAAACGAGACCCGCGACCTTACACTATGAGAGACTAAGCGTGAGTGTTGCTTACACATTGAGAGACTAAGCGAGAGTGTTGCTTACACATTGAGAGACTAAGCGAGAGTGTTGCTTACACATTGAGAGACTAAGCGAGAGTGTGGTGCTGTGGGGTGCGAAACCGTCGCCTGAGGAGTTTATTCTAGAGCACCAATGAGAGCTCGAATTTGGGGTGGCGTGATGTTTATTCTAAGGGCAGATAACCCTTTCTCTCTCTCTTGGCTTTAGTGAACATGGGAAATACCAAAAATCAAATCTTATAACTACAGAATATATCAACTATGTACAATCATCTTATTACCTAACATCTACAGTATCTAGATTCAAGCAATCAATTAAATATTAGATTAATTAAATATTAACTCAACTTGAACTGTTATTAAATACTTAGATACCTTGCCCAATTATTAATTTACAATAGTTTTACAAATATTGCATATCGTAGGATTATTTATTTTTTACACATTTATTATTTTTAACATAAGCCGGTAATATACTACTTTTATTATGTAATTATTACAAGAAAATTTAAAAAGTGTGTCTGCGTGATGCTTTTTACAGGATCTAATCCACTTTTGACTGTCAAAACACAAAAAAATTTGCTAAGGGTTAAACTTTATAATATCTCTATCCTATACAAAGAAAACACTTCAGAAAGTTCTACTTTAGTATTTATAATAGAATTTTAAGATGTAAATAAGGTTTTGTAACGTTCTCTCCTACGTATACAATGACCAGAATAGTACTGTACCAATGACTACGTGAGGTACTTTTATAATACACGATACTACCAAAATTGAGTGATTCAGCATTCTAAAATATTGATTCTTTTACGAGAGACGTATGTTTAATTAGATGAGGATCAAATTATGAGGCTCAATCAATTATTACATTAGACCTTTACAATAATAAAATAAGATAACATCTTTCTTAAGTCAAATAATAAAAATTGAATTAGTTATGGGAAATTGAAACACTCTTCAAAAGAGTGAAAACAGGATTTCCTCTTTACTCGCTATTTACTTCCAGTTTTTTTTCGAGTACGTAATATTTCACGGTATGCTGAAAATAGCAACCAGATTTTAACCGGACTATTACATAGAAGTTTAAATCAAATAAATTTTATTGTAGTGGGCATTTAATTTCAAAAGTCAATTTTACTTTAAAAGGTATTTTATGCCTAGTTAAAAATTTTAATTTTACCCATACTACAAAAAAAATCTCTCAGAAATAACAACATTTCTTCGCACTCATACAACTAATTTTCCCACCTCCAGTTCCCGTGTCAGCCACTGTGTGGTCTCCAAGTTATTCGCCAAAAACTCAGCCACATTATAAAAAGCATGGTAAGCTAAAAAGCCTTTTAATTGAGTTTTAAACGCCTTCAGCGTTGTGGTGATTTTTATACAATTTGGCAGTTTGTTGTAAAGATGGACGCCTTCCTCTGAGGGGAAATGCTCGTAAGTAACAGTTCTGTGCCTCCCAGTCCTGTAGTTGTCCCTGCCTCTGGTGCAATATTCGTGAATGTCTCGTCCCCGAATCAAAGCACACTTAGAAATAAAAAAAGTTATTGTTTCTAGAATGTAGAGGCAAGGTAAATGCAAGATTATAAATATTTTGAAGATTGGCCTGCATGATTCTCTGAAATAAACTTTTACGATTATCCGAATAGCTCTTTTTTGTAATCTGAACACTCTCAAGAGCTGATTACTTGCACAGGCTCCCCACAGCATAGACTAGGTGGGGATAAATTAAACGATAATACACCGTCTTCAGTACCTGAATAGGGCAGTAGGTATTTTTCACGGTTTACTAAAAGATGTTTTTCTCCTATACATTTCTTCTTGCTATTAAAAACGTACCGTTGCTGTATATTTTTCAGTTTCTTCGGTGCTTATGAACCTACATACTTCGTGTTGATTTAAGAACACTTGTGAATGTGTTGTTTATTTTGAGCTACTGATCACTCAAATTGGTTGAGACTGAGGAGACTTAGGCGCGGACATTCGACCAAACTTTTGGTTTTTAAAAAGTATTTTTCATGTCGTGAACATAAATAAACAAGCCATTGTCATCTGTGCATTATACATCTCAAGACAGGTTTGTCTACATTCAGATTATTTTAACCTATTTTGTTCTCTAAATGCCATTTTTTTCACATAAGTTTAATAAAGCTGTTAGTAGCGCCAGTTTTTTGTTACTTTACAAGTTTTGAGAGTATTTTGTACTTTGAATTATGGATCTTGGAAGGAAAACAAGAGACGCTCGCAGGAATAGTGAAAAACGGAAATTGAGGAAAAACGGAGAGTGAAGGATCTAATTTGATGACATGTTTTGACAAGGAAAAGACATGACAAGGAAAAGACAAGGCTTTAATGATGCTGATTCGATGACATCTGATCCTTTAAAAGAATACGACTGATAAGAAGACAACTGATATCTCCACCAGCTAATCCTAATAAAATGGCATGTGGTTCTTCAACCATCAACAATTTTGAAGTGATTCCTAATATGGGTGATGGTAACTGTTTATTTCGTGTAATCTCTCAGTGTTTATTTGAAACTGAAGATAGACCATGAGGCCCGTTTGGCTGTCAATGACCACATTTCTAAGACGAGGCGTGCATTTAAATATTTTATTGTTGGGGATGAAACATATGGGCAAAGTACTAAAAATACTACTATGTAGCATAGTACTGAATAAACGTGTAATGAGTGCCAATGACCAGTATGCAGGACATGCTGAACCTCAGAATGTGAGTGAGCTATTTCCAAATTGTTTGTTTAGAGTTTATCAGGAAAATGGTGACATAATTGATAACTATGGTTCTGGAGGGACTTCCTATTTACTGGAAACATAGATAATGGGAATTATAGTGTCTTTAAGGATATTTCTATAAAAGCTATGAGGGAAACAGTTTATATAAGTTCTGTAGCTGTTGATCCTGATATTAACAGGACTAAAGGCAAGGCCACTCTGACTGGCCACCGTGAGGCAAAGGCCAAAGCCCAAAAAGAGCGAAAGAACAGAGTAAGTAGGAGTAGTAAGAAGTTTAATTAGATTTGCTTCAAGGAGTGCGGTTTCTGATGCTACTCCAGATGCAGTCCTTACTCTGTAGGTGGTCTTGAGGGAGTTTTACAGTGTTGCTCAGCATTGTATTACAAACATCTGGAAAGTTCACTCTCTGTTGCTATGATGGAAAAATCAAACGTTCACTTTCTATTTTCACTTGAAGAAATGAAAGAGTTGTTCTGGTAGTAATGAAAGATCTAAACATATCAGAGACAACATTCGGCAATACCATAATGCAATGTAATTTGTTTCATTTGGTCAAAAGTTGATTTTCCACCTAATTGCATTTACCATCCTTATTCCTTTACAATCCATGGCATGGTTCATCACCGAATTTCTCCATTACATCCTGATGATTCCCAAATTACTTTATATGGTCAGTTATATATTCTTGAATTAGCCAAAGCTAATGAAATCAAAATGCCACATGATGCTAACAAAGGTTTGGCCAGAGTGATCTGCTTAGTAAATGCAATCCTTATGTCCGTCCATACAAAATCATGCATCAAAAACTTGAAGAGGAAAAAGCCATTGTGCTTAAAAAAATAATTCACTAATAGATTTTGCCATGCGATTCTATCATGAATCATCTGCAGATCAGTGGCGATATTATGATCATACTACTTCTGAAATTGCTGTCGTGTTTGGAACAGTTCAGCACCTCCTTCTCATAGACTGTTTATGAAAGAGCAGGTGCTATACAAAAGATAGATTATGATCCTATGTGCTACGCTTTGATTTGGCCATGTGGTGAAACTGGTAGGCACATAGATATGCCAAGTCAAGGTGTGCGTCAAACTGGTTGGTACATAGATATGCCAAGTCAAGGTGTGCGTCAAACTGGTAGGCACATAGATATGCCAAGTCAAGGTGTGCGTCAAACTGGTTGGCACATAGATATGCCAAGTCAAGGTGTGCGTCAAACTGGTTGGCACATAGATATGCCAAGTCAAGGTGTGCGTCAAACTGGTTGGCACATAGATATACCAAGTCAAGGTGTGCGTCAAACTGGTAGGCACATAGATATGCCAAGTCAAGGTGTGCGTCAAACTGGTTGGCACATAGATATGCCAAGTCAAGGTGTGCGTCAAACTAAAATACTAATGACTGTTACTATGCGAGAATACGTTTTATTTATAATTTCAGTCCGAGAAAATGGTCCTGCAGTTTATTTATTAAGACTAAACCCTTTAATAAATACTGAAAAACTTACTCAGAAACTTTTTGTGGACTATTACTGACGTATTTATCTCCTTCAATACGGCAGTAATAGTCCACATAACGTTTCTGAGTAAGTTTGATAGACTGAAGTACATCCGAAGAGAACAAACTAAACTGTGTATAGAAACATACATAGGCTTAACAAATGCTTTGCGTGTAAGGCCTGCGCATTAAAAGTTAAGAGTAGGTCGGATTGCAGTTCTGCCTTCATCTTTTATATGGAGTCCAAGAAATATGATGCAGAATTACAAAGATGCTACGGCATTAGTGAGAAAGTTTGGCAAGACAGACCTCTTTATAACATTTACTTGCAATCCGACATGGTCTGAAATAACTGATAGTATTTATTCTTGGGAGACATCAAATAATAGGCCAGACGTTGTGGTACGAGTTGTTCATGCTAAAGTGGAAGAATTGATACGACTAATTTGTAAAGTGGAGATCTTTGGAGCATAAAATTTGTTTTGTACATTGTGGAATCCCAAAAACGTGGACTGTCCCACATCCATTATCATGTACAAGATTTCACTTTTACAAGTGAAGTCATACAAAAGTTGTGAAAGTGTTTCCATATTTTTTTCCACCTTGTATATATTCTTTATTCACTTCTAAGATGCCGATCGTAGGTATATGGGCGAATATGAGGGGTGAATGAGTGTGATAAGTGTAGATGAACGAGTGTAGTCATTGTTACTATCTGAGTACGACTTAGCTCAGAAAGAACTATTTAATAATATTCCAATAGCCAGGGAAAATATGGGACCTATAGCTTTACGTGGACACCGAACTATGTAGTGTTGTTCTGATTTTCAGCTAACTGACAAGTCTGACACTTAGTTCTCTTCCCTACATAAGATCTGAACCCTGACTACCATCCAACATGGACACACCAGACTCATCGATGGTCCATCATTCCGATTGTACAGGTCCGCCTGGAAACCACTTCTGAACGCGGTTGCAATTAAGAGGATCCCCATCGAGCATGGAAACCTATGCCTTTCTGTCCATATGTAGGCTGGGTTATTCTTGCTGTCGAGTGTCAGAGGTGTCGGCACTCGAACGCGTGCAAGGGGTGGCACCCCACTAGTGGTGTATTTAAGGCATCTTTTTGGTGGTATAATATGCAATTTTGGTATAATTCTTAATTTAGAATTGTCTTTCTTGTAATGTGCACTTCGTTGGCTAGTTATATGTTGGTTTTTTTTTGCGTTTTGTACGTAGTTTGTGGTATTACGCATAAAATTTGGTTTTTATCTGTGCGTATTTGCTTGCTTATTTTCCTGGGTCGGTTTTGGGGACTTGTGTTTGCGGGGTTTCTTGTTTTGATTCGTTAATGGTTTACTTTATTTTTTTTATGTAACCGGGAACTATTTATTTATAAAGGTTTTTCGACGTCTCGAGTTAATAGTGTTGGATGACGCAGAATAGGTTTAAGGGGTATGAGCATGTATGTTGGTAGACTGGGTGATGGCATTAGGATTTGGGGAGAAGAATTAGATGAAAGAATGGATGAGGAGCGGGGTTAACGGGGGTGTGGGCGACTCGACTGACGTGGTGTTCCTGGATCAATCTTGTACTCGGAATAATACACAGTCGATGTTGATATGCCTACTGAATTAAGGGTGGTACAAGTGGTAATCGGGGAGTGGGTAATTTGCGGTGTTTCAATGGTCATTATTAGTATGGAGGCTAAAAAGTTAGGTCATGAGTCTTGTTTGAGACTAGTTTTTGTAGTAGGAATTTGCGGGTTTATTCATGAGGACATGATGGGTGGGTTCTCATCATAGTTTGTGTGGAGTTTGTCTGGTTGAGGGTTCTTTTTATTGGTGTTATCATGAGGTATTGGGTATGGGGTTTATATGTTTGAGTTAGGAAGTGTAGTATGCGTTTGTATTTTACTGGCTGCTCTGTGAAAGATTGTAGGGGAACTGATTCTATTGTTGGTGTTTTGTGGGGGAAAGCAGTGGGGTGTAATAAATGGTATGTTGGTCGTGGGGGGGCGTGGATTGAGTGGCTAAAACTAGTACATCTGGTACAGGGCGTAAGTTGGGGATAGGTGCACTCGGGGTAGAATGGGTAGGGTAAAAATAGGATATTCACGCCTTGCTCCTTCTAGGTTCTAAGTTTAGTAGGGCTGGGAGGCTTTTTCCTTTTTTGCGGTGTGGGACGGTGTGGGGTGGAGGTTGGTGTGTATAGGTAGCGTATGTTAATACGGGAATGTCCAGTTATAAGTTTGATTGCTTGTCGTGCAACTCCAAAATCAAATCATTTGTGCCACCTCCTTAATACCAAACTATTGGTTGTAAAGGTAGGCACAAATTGGAAGTATATCGAGGGTCTTTCTTAGAACTCTGAACCACGCGCGTATAGAATAGAGCATCATTGTTTTGAGAATGTGCGAGGCGGATGGGGGCCGGAGATTGTTCGTTTGTGGTAGGGGATGATGAAAATCCTGGTATATGACATACGAGACCCAAGAGTGGTTTGATGTTATCTAGTACCTTCTGCGAGTAACTGTCGGGCAGATAATAGTACAAGCGGTAGAAGGAATTGATTGAGATTGGGGTTGTATTTGTGTTGATGTTTGTTGGAGGTGGCGAATTAGTATGGCGTGTTTGGTCCTATACGAGTAGCTTTGGTCTGGTGCCTTTTATTACTAATAAATTGCTATTGACATTAAATACTTATACTATAAGAAGGAGGAGTTCTATACCTACCAAGTGAATAAGAATGTTTCAAGGAGGCTCGGTGGCTAAGATTTCGGACTGCGGAGGGCAAGTTCCAAGGTTCGAATTCCCACTGAGCCAACGGTCGGTACTTCAGTCGTTGAAAAAAGTTCGCGCACAGGCGTGTCACACAAAAGAACAGTTAAGTTCACCCCATGTAACCATGGTGAGAAAAGTTAGTTTTTTGAGAATTTATTAAGTATATCTGTCTCATATCTTAAGATGTTGAATTTGTAGAAAGTAGCCTGTGAATACAATGGGAATTCTTAGTATCCATTAATTTAAATCAAGTTTGAGGTACTGAATTGGGTATAACTAAATGATTTTAGTTGAATATTTATTCGTATCCTACAGAACCAACCACTGCCATAAGAGAACCAGTAAATATGGTTCTAGTAATTAAAAATAATTACAGTACCGGTAACAATAATACCATTCCTATATATGTTCGTACATTACATATAACATTGTGGAACATAACTAGAATCTACAGTTTCCGGTGAAAACCGCATCAAGGTACTATCTACAATATTTACAAGATGACCATCCTGTAATGTGGCATCCTTGGTGGTTTCTCTGAGACTGATCACCGGAAACTGTAGATTCTAGTTATGACACCGGCCGCTTAAGCCTAAGTTCTAAGATTGTGGAACATGTCTACTTAAATAAGTAAATAGCATATGTGATGAGAAGTAACAACAACACCATTCCTATCGATGTTCGTACATTACATATAACATTGTGGAACATGTCTACTTAAATAAGTAAATAGCATATGTGATGAGAAGTAACAACAACACCATTCCTATCGATGTTCGTACATTACATATAACATTGTGGAACATGTCTACTTAAATAAGTAAATAGCATATGTGATGAGAAGTAACAACAACACCATTCCTATCGATGTTCGTACATTACATATAACATTGTGGAACATGTCTACTTAAATAAGTAAATAGCATATGTGATGAGAAGTAACTACAATACCAATCCTATCAATGTTCGTACATTACATATAACATTGTGGAACATGTCTACTTAAATAAGTAAATAGCATATGTGATGAGAAGTAACTACAATACCAATCCTATCGATGTTCGTACATTACATATAACATTGTGGAACATGTCTACTTAAATAAGTAAATAGCATATGTGATGAGAAGTAACAAAATACCATTCCTATCGATGTTCGAACAACAATGTGGAACATGTCTACTTAAATAAGTAAATAGCATATGTGATGAGAAGTAACAAAATACCATTCCTATCGATGTTCGTACAACAATGTGGAACATGTCTACTTAAATAAGTAAATAGCATATGTGATGAGAAGTAACAAAATACCATTCCTATCGATGTTCGTACAACAATGTGGAACATGTCTACTTAAATAAGTAAATAGCATATGTGATGAGAAGTAACAACAATACCATTCCTATCGATGTTCGTACATTACATATAACATTGTGGAACATGTCTACTTAAATAAGTAAATAGCATATGTGATGAGAAGTAACAAAATACCATTCCTATCGATGTTCGTACAACAATGTGGAACATGTCTACTTAAATAAGTAAATAGCATATGTGATGAGAAGTAACAACACTACTATTCCTATCGATGTTCGTACATTACATATAACATTGTGGAACATGTCTACTTAAATAAATAAATAGCATATGTGATGAGAAGTAACAACACTACCATTCCTATCGATGTTCGTACATTACATATAACATTGTGGAACATGTCTACTTAAATAAGTAAATAGCATATGTGAGGAGAAGTAACAACACTACCATTGCTATCGATGTTCGTACATTACATATAACATTGTGAAACATGTCTACTTAAATAAATAAATAGCATATGTGATGAAAAGTAACAACACTACCATTCCTATCGATGTTTGTACATTACATATAACATTGTGGAACATGTCTACTTAAATAAGTAAATAGCATATGTGATGAGAAGTAACAACACTACCATTCCTATCGATAGTCGTACATTACATATAACATTGTGGAACATGTCTACTTAAATAAGTAAATAGCATATGTGATGAGAAGTAACAACAATACCATTCCTATCGATGTTCGTACATTACATATAACATTGTGGAACATGTCTACTTAAATAAGTAAATAGCATATGTGATGAGAAGTAACAACACTACCATTCCTATCGATAGTCGTTCATTACATATAACATTGTGGAACATGTCTACTTAAATAAGTAAATAGCATATGTGATGAGAAGTAACAACACTAACATTCCTATCGATGTTCGTACATTACATATAACATTGTGGAACATGTCTACTTAAATAAGTAAATAGCATATGTGATGAGAAGTAACAACACTACCATTCCTATCGATAGTCGTACATTACATATAACATTGTGGAACATGTCTACTTAAATAAGTAAATAGCATATGTGATGAGAAGTAACAACACTCACCTCCTATCGATGTTCGTAAATTACATATAACATTGTGGAACATGTCTACTTAAATAAGTAAATAGCATATGTGATGAGAAGTAACAACAACACCATTCCTATCGATGTTCGTACATTACATATAACATTGTGGAACATGTCTACTTAAATAAGTAAATAGCATATGTGATGAGAAGTAACTACAATACCAATCCTATCAATGTTCGTACATTACATATAACATTGTGGAACATGTCTACTTAAATAAGTAAATAGCATATGTGATGAGAAGTAACTACAATACCAATCCTATCGATGTTCGTACATTACATATAACATTGTGGAACATGTCTACTTAAATAAGTAAATAGCATATGTGATGAGAAGTAACAAAATACCATTCCTATCGATGTTCGAACAACAATGTGGAACATGTCTACTTAAATAAGTAAATAGCATATGTGATGAGAAGTAACAAAATACCATTCCTATCGATGTTCGTACAACAATGTGGAACATGTCTACTTAAATAAGTAAATAGCATATGTGATGAGAAGTAACAAAATACCATTCCTATCGATGTTCGTACAACAATGTGGAACATGTCTACTTAAATAAGTAAATAGCATATGTGATGAGAAGTAACAACAATACCATTCCTATCGATGTTCGTACATTACATATAACATTGTGGAACATGTCTACTTAAATAAGTAAATAGCATATGTGATGAGAAGTAACAAAATACCATTCCTATCGATGTTCGTACAACAATGTGGAACATGTCTACTTAAATAAGTAAATAGCATATGTGATGAGAAGTAACAACACTACTATTCCTATCGATGTTCGTACATTACATATAACATTGTGGAACATGTCTACTTAAATAAATAAATAGCATATGTGATGAGAAGTAACAACACTACCATTCCTATCGATGTTCGTACATTACATATAACATTGTGGAACATGTCTACTTAAATAAGTAAATAGCATATGTGAGGAGAAGTAACAACACTACCATTGCTATCGATGTTCGTACATTACATATAACATTGTGAAACATGTCTACTTAAATAAATAAATAGCATATGTGATGAAAAGTAACAACACTACCATTCCTATCGATGTTCGTACATTACATATAACATTGTGGAACATGTCTACTTAAATAAGTAAATAGCATATGTGATAAGAAGTAACAACAATACCATTCCTATCGATGTTCGTACATTACATATAACATTGTGGAACATGTCTACTTAAATAAGTAAATAGCATATGTGATGAGAAGTAACAATAATACCATTCCTATAAATGTTCGTACATTACATATAACATTGTGGAACATGTCTACTTAAATAAGTAAATAGCATATGTGATGAGAAGTAACAACGATACCATTCCTATCGATAGTCGTACATTACATATAACATTGTGGAATATGTCTACTTAAATAAGTAAATAGCATATGTGATGAGAAGTAACAACACTACCATTCCTATCGATGTTCGTACATTACATATAACATTGTGGAACATGTCTACTTAAATAAGTAAATAGCATATGTGATGAGAAGTAACAATAATACCATTCCTATCGATAGTCGTACATTACATATAACATTGTGGAACATGTCTACTTAAATAAGTAAATAGCATATGTGATGAGAAGTAACAATAATACCATTCCTATAAATGTTCGTACATTACATATAACATTTTGGAACATGTCTACTTAAATAAGTAAATAGCATATGTAATGAAAAGTAACAACAATACCATTCCTATCGATGTTCGTTCATTACATTTAACATTGTGGAACATGTCTACTTAAGTAAGTAAATAGCATATGTGATGAGAAGTAACAACGATACCATTCCTATCGATGTTCGTACATTACATATAACATTGTGGAGCATGTCTAAATAAATAAGTAAATAGCATATGTGATGAGAAGTAACAACAACACCATTCCTATCGATGTTCGTACATTACATATAACGTTGTGGAACACATCTACTTAAATAAGTAAATAGCATATGTGATGAGAAGTAACAACAATACCATTCCTATCGATGTTCGTACATTACATATAACATTGTGGAACATGTCTACTTAAATAAGTAAATAGCATATGTGATGAGAAGTAACAACAATACCATTCCTATCGATGTTCGTACATTACATATAACATTGTGGAACATGTCTACTTAAATTAGTAAATAGCATATGTGATGAGAAGTAACAATAATACCAGTCCTATCGATGTTCGTACATTACATATAACATTGTGGAACACATCTACTTAAATAAGTAAATAGCATATGTGATGAGAAGTAACAACACTACCATTCCTGAGAACATTTTCGAGGAACTTTTTTTGTCACGTTTGATGAACATTTTTGAAAAACACAATGTGCTTTCACAAAATCAGTTTGGTTTTAGGAAAGGTAAATCGACTACAGAAGCAGTTGTGAGCCTTGTCGACAAAATTGTCAGGGGCCTTGAAGGTCGTAAGCACACCCTAGGTGTATTCTTAGACCTTTCCAAGGCTTTCGATTTCGTTGACCACAGTATACTACTACAAAAACTTGAGACGTATGGTATCAGAGGTGTTTCACACCTGTGGTTAAAATCATTCTTGAACCATCGATCTCAGCAAGTCCAAATTTCAAACAAACTTTCAAAATCCAAACAGCTGAGTTATGGCGTCCCCCAGGGATCAATACTCAGCCCACTTCTGTTCTTGATTTATGTCAATGATATTGGTTCATCCCTGCAGCTTGGTCAACTCGTCCAATATGTCGATGACACTACTCTTTGCTTTAGTGAAAACTGTAAAGAAAATCTAGAATTAAACGTTTACCTTGATTTGAACAGTTGTGCTCAATATTTTAATATGCTGAACCTTAAAACAAATTCAACAAAATCACAGGTCATCAACTTTTGTTTGAGACCCATTGATTTCGGAAGTAGCCCCTCAGTGTTACTGGCGGACTCTGTGCTAGAAGAAGTGGAGTCCACTAAATTCCTGGGAATATACCTCGACAGAGGTTTGACATGGAATGACCATATTAATAGTGAATGCTCTAAGTTATCCTCAGGCATTTATGTACTGAGGACGCTCTCTAAATACTGCCCTATTCAGGTACTGATGACGGCATATTATGGTCTCATTTACCCTCACCTTTCCTATGGACTGGTGATTTGGGGAGATGGTGTATATAGTGAATTCTTGAGAGTGTTTAGACTACAAAAGAAGGCAGTCCGAATTATTGCAAATTTAATGAGCAGAGAGTCGTGCAAACCAATGTTCAAACAACTCAAGCTGTTGACTCTACCTTGCTTGTATATTCTAGAAACAATTTTATATTGTATGTCCAAATGCAACCTGATAAGGGGCAGTGACTTACATAATTATAATACTAGAGGCAGATATGACTACCGTACTGGGCAACACAGAACGGTAGTCTATCAACACCTACCCTCGCAGGTGGGTGTCAAATTAATTATCAGCTTACCTAAAGAAATTAAAATTGCTCCAAATTCAAAAATATTTAAGACCCGCTTGAGAGACATACTGTTGTCCCAGGCTTTTTACAGCATCGGAGAGTTCCTAGCACACGACTGGGAGACCAACTTAATTAGCTAGACGCATCCCGTTGACTTTTGTGGGAGTTTCAAACACTATAGGTAGATTTGTGTGAATGCCCTCCTTGTATGTATGTTTGTGTGTATTTATTGTTATGAATGATTGTTTAAATTAAAGCCATAGGTTAATTAATTTTAATACTGACGTTTGCGATAAAATATTTTTTATATTATCCATGCAATAAAGGATTTATTATTATATTATAATTATTATTCCTATCGCTGTTCGTACATTACATATAACATTGTGGAACATGTCTACTTAAATAAGTAAATAGCATATGTGATGAGAAGTAACAACACTACCAATCCTATCGATAGTCGTACATTACATATAACATTGTGGAACACATCTACTTAAATAAGTAAATAGCATATGTGATGAGAAGTAACAACAATACCATTCCTATCGATGTTCGTACATTACATATAACATTGTGGAACATGTCTACTTAAATAAATAAATAGCATATGTGATGAGAAGTAACAACACTACCATTCCTATCGATAGTCGTACATTACATATAACATTGTGGAACATGTCTACTTAAATAAGTAAATAGCATATGTGATGAGAAGTAACAACACTACCATTCCTATCGATGTTCGTACATTACATATAACATTGTGGAACATGTCTACTTAAATAAGTAAATAACATATGTGATGAGAAGTAACAACACTACCAATCCTATCGATGTTCATACATTACATATTACATTGTGGAACATGTCTACTTAAATAAGTAAATAGCATATGTGATGAGAAGTAACAACAATACCATTCCTATCGATGTTCGTATATTACATATAACATTGTGGAACATGTCTACTTAAATAAGTAAATAGCATATGTGATGATAAGTAACAACAATACCATTCCTATCGATGTTCGTACATTACATATAACATTGTGGAATATGTTTACTTAAATAAATAAATAGCATATGTGATAAGAAGTAACAAAACTACCATTCCTATCGATGTTCGTACATTACATATAACATTGTGGAACATGTCTACTTAAATAAGTAAATAGCATATGTGATGAGAAGTAACAACACTACCATTCCTATCGATAGTCGTACATTACATATAACATTGTGGAACATGTCTACTTAAATTAGTAAATAGCATATGTGATGAGAAGTAACAACACTACCATTCCTATCGATAGTCGTACATTACATATAACATTGTGGAACATGTCTACTTAAATTAGTAAATAGCATATGTGATGCGAAGTAACATCACTACCATTCCTATCGATGTTCGTACATTACATATAACATTGTGGAACATGTATACTTAAATAAGTAAATAGCATATGTGATGAGAAGTAACAACACTACCATTCCTATCGATAGTCGTACATTACATATAACATTGTGGAACATGTCTACTTAAATAAGTAAATAGCATATGTGATGAGAAGTAACATCACTACCATTCCTATCGATGTTCGTACATTACATATAACATTGTGGAACATGTCTACTTAAATAATTAAATAGCATATGTGATGAGAAGTAACAATAATACCATTCCTATAAATGTTCGTATATTACATATAACATTGTGGAACATGTCTACTTAAATAAGTAAATAGCATATGTGATGAGAAGTAATAACACTACCAATCCTATCGATGTTCATACATTACATATAACATTGTGGAACATGTCTACTTAAATAAGTAAATAGCATATGTGATGAGAAGTAACAATAATACCATTCCTATCGATGTTCGTACATTACATATAACATTGTGGAACATGTCTACTTAAATAAGTAAATAGCATATGTGATGATAAGTAACAACAATACCATTCCTATCGATGTTCGTACATTACATATAACATTGTGGAATATGTTTACTTAAATAAATAAATAGCATATGTGATGAGAAGTAACAACACTACCATTCCTATCTATGTTCGTACATTACATATATTATTGTGGAATATGTTTACTTAAATAAATAAATAGCATATGTGATGATAAGTAACAACAATACCATTCCTATCGATGTTTGTACATTACATATAACATTGTGAAATATGTTTACTTAAATAAATAAATAGCATATGTGATGAGAAGTAACAACAATACCATTCCTGTCGATGTTCGTACATTACATATAACATTGTGGAATATGTTTACTTAAATAAATAAATAGCATATGTGATGAGAAGTAACAACACTACCATTCCTATCGATTGTCGTACATTACATATAACATTGTGGAACATGTCTACTTAAATAAGTAAATAGCATATGTGATGAGAAGTAACAATAATACCATTCCTATCGATGTTCGTACATTACATATAACATTGTGGAACATGTCTACTTAAATAAGTAAATAGCATATGTGATGAGAAGTAACAATAATACCATTCCTATCGATGTTCGTACATTACATATAACATTGTGGAACATGTCTACTTAAATAAGTAAATAGCATATGTGATGAGAAGTAACAATAATACCATTCCTATCGATGTTCGTACATTACATATAAAATTGTGGAACATGTCTACTTAAATAAATACATAGCATATGTGATGAGAAGTAACAACAATACCATTCCTGTCGATGTTCGTACATTACATATAACATTGTGGAATATGTTTACTTAAATAAATAAATAGCATATGTGATGAGAAGTAACAATAATACCATTCCTATCGATGTTCGTACATTACATATAACATTGTGGAACATGTCTACTTAAATAAGTAAATAGCATATGTGATGAGAAGTAACAACAATACCATTCCTGTCGATGTTCGTACATTACATATAACATTGTGGAATATGTTTACTTAAATAAATAAATAGCATATGTGATGAGAAGTAACAATAATACCATTCCTATCGATGTTCGTACATTACATATAACATTGTGGAACATGTCTACTTAAATAAGTAAATAGCATATGTGATGAGAAGTAACAATAATACCATTCCTATAAATGTTCGTACATTACATATAACATTGTGGAACATGTTTACTTAAATAAGTAAATAGCATATGTGATGAGAAGTAACAATAATACCATTCCTATCGATGTTCGTACATTACATATAACATTGTGGAACATGTCTACTTAAATAAATAAATAGCATATGTGATGAGAAGTAACAACAATACCATTCCTGTCGATGTTCGTACATTACATATAACATTGTGGAATATGTTTACTTAAATAAATAAGTAGCATATGTGATGAGAAGTAACAATAATACCATTCCTATCGATGTTCGTACATTACATATAAAATTGTGGAACATGTCTACTTAAATAAATACATAGCATATGTGATGAGAAGTAACAACAATACCATTCCTGTCGATGTTCGTACATTACATATAACATTGTGGAATATGTTTACTTAAATAAATAAATAGCATATGTGATGAGAAGTAACAATAATACCATTCCTATCGATGTTCGTACATTACATATAACATTGTGGAACATGTCTACTTAAATAAGTAAATAGCATATGTGATGAGAAGTAACAACAATACCATTCCTGTCGATGTTCGTACATTACATATAACATTGTGGAATATGTTTACTTAAATAAATAAATAGCATATGTGATGAGAAGTAACAATAATACCATTCCTATCGATGTTCGTACATTACATATAACATTGTGGAACATGTCTACTTAAATAAGTAAATAGCATATGTGATGAGAAGTAACAATAATACCATTCCTATAAATGTTCGTACATTACATATAACATTGTGGAACATGTTTACTTAAATAAGTAAATAGCATATGTGATGAGAAGTAACAATAATACCATTCCTATCGATGTTCGTACATTACATATAACATTGTGGAACATGTCTACTTAAATAAATAAATAGCATATGTGATGAGAAGTAACAACAATACCATTCCTGTCGATGTTCGTACATTACATATAACATTGTGGAATATGTTTACTTAAATAAATAAGTAGCATATGTGATGAGAAGTAACAATAATACCATTCCTATCGATGTTCGTACTTTACATATAACATTGTGGAACATGTCTACTTAAATAAGTAAATAGCATATGTGATGAGAATTAACAACAATACCATTCCTATCGCTGTTCGTACATTACATATAACATTTTGGAGTATGTTTACTTAAATAAATAAATAGCATATGTGATGAGAAGTAACAACAATACCATTCCTATCGATGTTCGTACATTACATATAACATTTTGGAACATGTCTACTTAAATAAGTAAATAGCATATGTGATGAGAAGTAACAATAATCCACTGAGAATATATTTAACTATATAGTATGGATTTCCTTGTCTAATAATAAAATAGCATTGAAACTATGTCAAAATAATTAATACTAATATCAATATTTTTATGGCTTTTTTACAATTTTACAACTGCCCAGTTATGTTTTGAAAATATATTTTTAGTGCCACTGTTTTAAACTAAACACATTCTATAGTTTTAGAATATATCGTAAACTAGGATCTTTTGTAAAAATAATGGATCTTACCGATAAAAATATAACCTCAAAATGTTGACGTCTTGTACAATACGTTTTTAGAAATAATATAGGTTTGGAGTGTTATTTTTAACCTTCTGTATCATGAAGGCTCTATAATTAATCAAATCAGTCGGTAAAGTGGACAAAATTATTCAAATATTTAAATACCTAAAATATTCTTTAAACAAATTCATCTATAAATTTATTGAAATAATTTCCTAAATTCACAAAATATATTTTAACGTAAATTAAAAACTGGATATAAAACTAAAACAGTTACTTAATGCATATTTAAAATACCTAAGATGCCATTCTACAGAAAAATGTATTCGTAACTGCAATACACTTTTAAGGAACGCTTTAATAATTTATTTATGTCAGTGTTTCGGAATGAATGTTCTTCAACGATCAAATACCTCTTTCATCATTTAATAACGAAACTTTTTCAAACTTCTCCAAGTATGTAATTGCCATGCTCAGAAACTTAATATTAGTCTTGGTTTTTTGCAAAAGTGTTTGCAATTAAATATTCTTTAAAATATGCAAAATCATTCGGGTTTATGGCATGGTAAAATTGTTAAACTCAATATTGAGTTGAATATAATAGAACATGTATTTATTATGTTAATTACACGCAATCATTACTCGGGGTGTTGTTAATTCAATGTTTTACCTATCTAAAAATACAATATGGACAACATTAAATCATTGAACTCTCTCTTAGGAATAATAAATATATTTTATAGAATTTGAAATCAGTAATATTTTAATTTATAGAAGGACTATTTTAATTGTTTTATCATTGTTGGTTAGTAACTAAAATAATAACATCATATTATTAAGTGTCATATTATTGTAATCATATTATTATTACTAAGACATAAGTGACAGATCTGTTCCAGACCCGTTCCAGACGTGGGACTTTCCAGCTGCACCCCTAACACTCAGTGACTTGCTCCAAGCTTTCCTCTAACTCATGCAAGTTTCCTTTTATCGGAAAAAGTTCCTAGTGTAACCAACACTTAAGAGCTTACATTAAAATGGGACGAGCCCCAAGCAGTTGTTTGCAACATAATATAATTGTATAATTTGAATAATTATAATCTATTCAAAATATTTGTTCAGTCAGCAATAAATGCTGACATTGTAAGGACGGAACGTCAACATGTTTCGTTGTGTGGTCGTTACATGGCATTCGGAGGTTAATCAAGGCAAGGCCTTCAAAAGTAATTCATCCGTAAGTTTGAAATACATAAAACTTTAATAATTACCACGTAAGAACGGTCGCTTGAAATGTCGAAGCCCACTTCTACCTACTACTTCCCAGTTGAGCAGAGTCGTAGCGTCGGACAGTTTTGATGGAGTTTCTTACTATCAATCCATCAATATCTGAAGAGGGACGAACTCCCTCGTAGGTAATGGTCACTGTTGATTCACTTCCGAGTGGGCAAATGTAACTACCGGAAATATAAATGGATTGACTATAGATTAGTCATGTTAATGCGGGGAGTCTATCACAGAGGATCACAAAGTTACAGAGTGCCCTCAGCGCTCTTTAACAGATGGATTTTAGCCAGAACAAATAGAATCAGTGAGGCAAGTCTTAAATGGCTTGATGGATTTGTTTTAGTTTTGTTACAGGAGATCAATTTATAATTTTATTAATATAAAAGGACTTTCGATCCTTTTCCCAAATATTCATTTCAGCTGTTTTTTTAATGGTAGCTTTTTTAATTCTTGAAAAGCCATATAGTATATATATATATATATATATATATATATATAAAATCCTTGTATAGCCAAATTTTATTTCGGTATTAATAAGTAGTTTTATGATTTAAAAGATGCATACAATTATGTATAATTATGTTGAATATTAGGTAGTGAAACCCTTTTTTTAATTGTTGTTATTTTAATCTTCCTATAAATTTTCTTGTACTTGATTTGTACAAGATGAGAGCGACTAGGTCTCTACCTTCTCGTGTTGTGAACTGTCTCCTAGGGTCGTGTGGTTGCTGTTCAGGTCTGCCGAAACAATGAGGCCCTCGTGGGACTGTCGGAGTTGCGCCAGGAGATCAGAGTGTTCTGTTAGGAAAGGGGAGGAAAGGAGGGTCACAAGGTGGATGGTGGGTTGGTTGGGGAGATTTGTCCTGATCAAGAGGGTAAATCTAGGGTCATTGGGGGAGTAGGACTTAGGCAACATTCAGACAGTCGCGAATGGTAATGGCCAATCCGCCACTCTTTCGGGTATGGTCTCTCCTGATGAAGGAGTACTCTGAGAGATATGTAGCGGAAGTAGGGGCGAGGTGTGTCTCGTTAAAAGTTCGAATCTCAATAGATAAATTTTAAGTTTCGAAGAATGGAAGGCATGTGTTATGAATGTTACAATCCATCAGCATATATAAAAAATACAAATACATATTGTCTAAATATAAATTTACAAACATAATGCATCCACTTTGCGTGCTGCACACGAAAAACACTGAAAATTATTCCTAGGATTTGCTTACTACAGCATATTGGCATATTGCAATCAGAAATATCTCAAAATGTTTAATAATATACGGGACAATCCTTGTACAGTATATAATTCGTGAAGCAGTGTTTTGTCAACGCAACTCTTCCCTTTTGTCTCAACCGATTTAAACGGTTGAGGTGTCAAAAACTTTTTTCTGTTTGTAATTGTGTAATAAGGTCTCAATTCTTCTATATTTTCACCCTGAAGGTAATGGGAAGTCTTTAAAGTGCGGGCTAAATATGATCATGGGGTGTTTATACTAATAAATAAATAGCAACGCAAGTAATGTAGTGAGATACAGTAAATAAAGTTAACATTGTGATTCCACTTTTACAGTTAACCTACTATTATTTGTAGTTAACAGTCACAGGCCGAGGTGTAACAAACGCAGTGAGTGAAGGGGGTTTCAAATGAAATATTTATTGCTTAGCTGTGAGAAAATACTGTCGTTGTCATATATGAGACTTTCCCCCCCTATGAACTTTATCGCACAACCAACCACGGCTTCTTAGAACATCCAACCACCCACGTTGACTGAACTCCCACATGACTACCGAAGCCCTGACACCCCCTCATATATGGTTGACTGTGTTCACCACGACCGGGGTTGGCTACGTTTAACCGACATTAACAAACACAGGAAGAGAAGGAATATCATTAGTATTTACATGTAAGTATCAAATAAAAGGAGTATGACACTTTTCTTAGAGGGATCTTTTTAATTTAGAATAGTTGTCAAATAATTTACCTGATTGTCAATTTACAGGATTTATGTTCATTTTTCCATAAAATCAAATCAATAATTTAGGACCCAGAAAAATTCAAATTCTTTTATTAAAAAAAATACAATTATTTGCAAATCAGTTTTGGATTATCATCAATGGCTATTTGAGTGAAAAACTTAATATAAACAAATATTTACTTATGTATAGTTAAAAAAGAAGTATAAGTATATTTTTTTATATAATATTAAAAATAGTTTTGCATTTAGTGAGAACAGTTTTATATACAGTATATCTCATAACAACAACACAAACAAATATGTAGTCTATAATCAGTTAACAAATTAAGAAATAAACTTAACAGAATTTTAAGTAACTATAGAAAATAATAAAACAAGATGTTTCCGGGTTGTAAATGAAATGAAAAATGGCCTAATTAAAGGGGCGAAGTTAGGACTGTAAAGTCCTCTCTAACACTTAACCGCAAGAGTTAGAATAGAATGGCCCCAGAGATAACAGGGAAGAACTAAAGGCGTGAATTGAAGTCAGGTTAGTTATGTGGTGAAGAGAAAGTAGCCTGAAGTCTGAATTTTCTTGAAAGATTCTGGAGGATGAATGTCTCCTAAGTACATGAATCAGTTTGTTTATAGCAATCTACCCAGTTACACTTATTACTGTATATTGAGTATATCTACATCACTTTGTTTTTGGGGTAATCAAAAATAATTTAAGTTTACAGCAATAATCAAATTGTTTTTACGTACGAAAAATATAATGTAACATGAATTTAGTTTCTTCTTTGGTAACTCCTCATAGCTAAACACTATGAGGAGGGGAATGGTTCAAATGTAATTTTAGTATATTTAAGCAGCTTTAATAATAGTTTACAAAATAGTAAAAGGAATGTACGCTGCCGTTTGGCTACTAACAGTCAAGAATTATGCTGCTTTCGGCATCCCGAGAAACCAAACACTATAGTTGTCAAAAAAAAACCACTTGACAGCTTAATGAAGCCTGTTTGCAGTGGTAGCACATCTGACCACCTGGATAACACACTACAAAGTATGAGCAAACATCTTGAGTGAAACGTCCCTTAGAGGGACATTCCGGGCCTATTCCAAGTAACATTGGCATATTCAAGGTGACTTGTACAGTGTTAAACAAGCGTACTTGTCATTGAAATACCTGGCGATCCACATGACGAGACCCAAGTTCCTCCTAGCTTTTGATACAACACTGTTTACGTGTTCAGAGAAGATCGACTTGGAGTCTACGAGGACCCCAAGATTGCGGACAGAGTGGTCATAAAAGGTCATAAAAGAAAAGTAATGGATTAGTTTTACTCATGAACGAAACTATCATTGTTTTGCTAAAGTTCAGTGGCATATTTGGCCCACTTCACAGCTGAATCAATACTACATTGAAGACGGTCTCTTGTATCTGTGATCTGTATATATATATATATATTAATATCGTCGGCATAGAGCTGAACTGAACGGTTCAGGGCCTATTCATAGATAAAAAAAAACCCCACTTTAGATCCTATTGGTACTAATGAACTGGCTACAAGGTCCTCTGAATAAACACCACCAAATCGAACTTCCAATAACCATCCAAGGGGTAAGATTATATCCATTGAATAAAGTCCGGAGAGAGTCCAAAGGAAGATATCTTTTTTATGGATTAAATTAACATGGTGAGGAAGCTTGTCGAACGTCTTCTGAAAATCTAAACAAATGGTATCAGCTCGACGCTCAACCACAGGACCAGGAAACTAAGACAAGTTTATAATAATTGAACGATCTTCATGTAAATGAGGAGAGAAATGGTAGTATAATTTCTAAAAAAAAAAATATAAAAAAAAAATCAGAGATATTAGAGATTGAACAGATATCGGTCTAAAACTAGACAAATTCCGTGATTCTTTTTTTTCAGTCGGTGTTAATTCGCTGTCTTCCAGATCGAAGGAAACTCTACCATTATTAAACTGAACGACAAAGCAAGCATATGAGCGATTATGTCGGATATTCCTTTGATAAAAAATTATGGAATATTATCAATACCAGACCCTGGGTGAGTTTAAAAACTCTTTATACTAATTGAACGATGCCAATAGATATGAAGGGAATGTCAACAACTTAAATGTTACCTTTTTATGTGGATATATAATGTATGGTTCTGCAATCAATTGCACATCATCCAAAGTTTGATAAATGGGCATGAAGTACTTACCGAACCATGTCAGTGCGGAAGTTGTTTTCGATGCTTACTGCCGGGATGGAAGGGTAATCGTCGCTACACTAGTACACTCTAACACTAGTTAAGATGTTAGAGGGCATGCACCGATCTAACAGCTCTCCGCTGGCCAGAATTAACCTCGTACCATTTCTACCTCCTGAACGCTTAAATTTCTTATGAGCAGAACATTTTCTCTTGAGTTAACTTATTAAGTCAATTGAGAACCGCCTAGGATGTCTGGTAACTCTTCTTCGTTTTACTGTTATATTATTTTTTTACTGACTCAATAATAGCCGAATTAAAAGCCTTGACAGCTACATTAGCAGCAATGCAGAGGACAGTGATTATATTACATGCTCATAACTTTATATATATATATCGTTTAGCTTTCAAATCCTTCTACCAAACCAAAAGAGGAGGAATAAAATTACAAATACAAACTCATACCAATGAATAAAATCTAAATAAAATCCCAAGTACAAAGCACTTGCGTCTTCTTGTTTAAACATTGATTTCCCGTTACTGAGTTAAATCCAGATTTTATAACCAATTATTATCTATGGGATCGCATCACTGATCATTTGCCATTCACCACTTGTATTCCAGTAGTTGCATCTTCCAACACCTGTACGAAAACCTTACGAGGATGTTCATTGCACCGATAATCCTCCATTCCAAATTTTGCTTATACTAGAAACCTACTTGTTGTTACTTGCTTTAACATATCCCAAGTTAACGTCCAGTTTTATTTTTTGTGAAAATTCGTTTTAGATTAACTGGAAAGCTAGTCAAAATGTGGTTTTATAGATTTAAGTCGCCCTGAACGTTGTGGGATATCTTGCAAAGTGTGGAGATTCGGAGTAGATCTTCTTTTAACTCAAAGTGCCTCTTTGCGTCCTATATCCTGAGTAGCTCTGCTGCACAGCAGTGAAAACCATGGTGGTGGGGGGGGGGGGGTTCAATGAGGGAACCGTTGATAGCTCTCATCACCACCACCCTAACTTAGCTGTTTATCAACCTCTAGTACATGTGTACTGTTAAGCCACACGGGAGAACAATATTAAGCAGTGGAATATATATATATAGTATGGTTTGTTGCCAGCTACCGTTTCTTAATTATAAAGCTGTGATGAATATTGGGATAAATATCCAAAAGTCATGATTTAGTAATTCATTTTTTATTAAATGTGCTGTGATCTCCTATCACAAAGCTAAGTCTAATCCATCGAGCCATCTAAGACCTGCCTCACTGTGTATGCTGACCAATCCCTCCGTGGGCACTTTGTAATTATGTGATCCATTGTTTAGATAGACTCCTCGCAATCACATAACTGATCTAGTATCAATCCCCATTTATATTTCCAGTAATTGCATCTGCCAACGCCAGTTCGGAACCAATTCAAAAGTGTCCAATCCCTACGACGGAGGTTCATCCCACCTATAGGTATTGATGGATCGTTAATAAGGAACTTACTACGTAGGCCTACATCAAAACTGTTCCACGCTACGGCCCAGCTAGTTATTGGGCGAGATGTTTGATCTGCTCAAATGGAATGCAGTACGTAGAGGCGGGTTTCGAAATGCTAAGCGACCGCTCTGACGTGGGAGGCGCTGTATAATGGGGAGGTGTGGGGTATTCAAGATCTTATTGAATTCTTTGAGTAGTGCCTCTTGACGTCTTATCTCTGGAGGAGCTATATTGTACAGTACTGGGAGCTAAGGAAGTGGAGCTGACATGAGAGTGCAACTAATAGCTCTCATTACCCTATTAAGTTGGACATCGTAAGGAATGCAGTACGTAGAGGTGGTTTTTTTCGAGCAGTGAAATAAACCAGAGACAAAGCTGTAGAACGCAGAACTTGTGTGTTAGCTCCCCACGATGATCCAGGAAGTTAGTGCTCAATGTTAGTTCTAGTTCTCACTGTAGCTGCTATTTTCTGTATGTGACTTTGAAACAGAGAGATATATCTAAGTACTGTGGATGACCAATGTTTTTCAGCCTTATACTATTGAAAAAGAAGTCACTGATTAATACTATATACATATCACTGTGTTTTATAATTACAATAAACACGTGATAAACAGGGTGATGAACTCAAGGTGGCCACAATTAGGATCTTAAATTTTTTTTATTTTACAGTGAACTTAAAAATGAGAGACTTACCCTCATTTTTTATGCTTATTATAATTACGTGGGTAACATTTTAAAATTCAGTAGCCATTTTTCAATATGGCGGTCAACTTTGAAATTTCTTAAGGGAACCCCTATTTTTAAAGATGGATTTAGATTTTATTAGTAATTATAAGAATTTTGAAAGCTTGGTATTATTTATATATATTTAACCGTTTCACCGCTAGGAGCGCTGAAAGTTAAAAAAATCCTTATTTTAACAATTTATAGAGCCGTGTTCTGCCATTTACAAAAATAAAGCTTAACTTATAATGCATTATTTTTATTCAATTGAATGTTGAAATGCTCTTGCAGTTTCACAAATACATGTTTTATACAAAAATATTACAATCACGTAGTTCAAAGTCACCATTTTCCAATTAGCGGGCAACTTTGAAATAGTTACTTGACTTATAGTAACTCATATTTTTATGATGGATTTAGGTTTGACTAGTGATTCTAAAACTTTTTATTCTTGGTATTATTTTAATATACTAAACCGTTTTGCCGCTAAGAGCGTTGTTAAACTATGAATGTCTAAAACTTACAGCGCTCCTTGCGGAAAAACGGTTAAGTATATTAAAATAATACCTAGAATAAAAAAGTCTTAGAATACTAGTTAAATCTAAAACCATCACAAAAATAGGGGGTTACTATAAGATATTGCAGTAACCCCTATTGGAAAATTGCCCGCTAATTGGAAAATGGTGACAGAATTTTAAAATTTGATCTACGTGAATGTAATATTTTTTTATAAAATATGTATTGAAGAGCTTTCCAACATTCAACTTAATAAAAATAATGCACTATAAGTTAGGATCTATTTTTGTAAATGGCAGAACACGCCTCTTTAATAAATTGTTGAAATAAGGACTTTTGACTTTCCCTTGTTTCGATATTGTCAAAAGTCTTGGAAAAAGTCTAGATTGTTGTCTTTTATTGGAAAAAGTAACATCTTATCAAGAAGTCAGTTTGGCTTTACTAAAGGCAAATCGACAGCAGACTCTGTAAACTTCTTAGTTTCGTCTATTTCCAAAGCGTTAGATACAGGAACACCAGTCATTGGACTCTTTTTCGACTTAAAGCAAGCCTTTGACATGGTGGATCATGACCTATTGTTGGCCAAAATCGACAGACTTGGAATAAGAGGAATTTCCCAATCTTGGATTAGCACATTTCTTCGGGGAAGAGTTCAGTCAGTAAAAATTCCTTTGTAACCAATAATAACTCTATCAAATGGGCTGAATCTTCTTCTGTTCCCGTTCTTAAAGGGGTTCCTCAAGGGTTGGTGCTTGGGCCTGTATTGTTTCTTTTATATATTAATGACTTGCCATTGAAAATATCCGACGAAGGAAGTAGGGTGTGTTTATTTGCGGACGATACGTCTCTGTCATTAACTGGTAAAAATCGATCATAACTTGAAGAAATAATATTCAAGAAGTCTAATATTCTACTTCAATGGTTTTCCCATAACCGTCTGACAATAAATAAAAACAAAACCAAGTTTCTAGAATTCTATATCAACAAACTATGATCATTATCACCCCCTTTCTTGCTTTATTGGTGATACATTAACTAGTCCTTCTCTAGTAAAGAAATTTCTTGGAATTTACATAGATAATAACTTGACAACATAGATTCTGTCTATAAAAACTAAGTTCTGGTGTATTTGTGTTAAAATGCCTCTCTCCAACTCTGGACAGATCTGCCCTATTAGCCGTATATTATGATTTAATTTATCCTCATCTTAGTTATGGCATTGAAATTTTGGGCTACGAGAATCAAAGAAAAGATCTCGTGTTTAAACTTCAATAAAAGAGCTATTAGAGCCATTTTCCATCTTACTCGTAGAACATCTTGCAAACCACACTTCAAATAAAATAGAATTCTGACTTTTCCTTCTACTTAAAAAGATCAGTACTTTTTGATAGAAATAATATGCGTATCTTTCAGACTCTCCAGAACGACCGAAAATACAGTCTTCGCCCTAACCATAACATCAATGTTCCTTCACATAAAACATCCTTCTTAAAAGACGGTTTGTGTAATGGTTCCAGGCTTTACAATTCGCTACCAGATTCTATAAAGGCCGAGAGTAGCGTGCAGAGGTTTGAAAAACAGATTAATGAGTCGTTGGTGCAGGGCTGCCACTACAGTGTTGAGGAATTCTCAAAATAACTTTCCCCTATTTCCTTCCACCACATGCTATTAATAAAACTATCTGTCTATTCTAAGTATTTTTAAATAGCCAATAATATGTTTTTGTCCAAATTTACTATTATAATGACGCTATTATTCAGCTTGTTTGGCTGTTAGAATAAAGATTATTTTCTTTCTTTCTTTAAACTTTCAGTACTCCTAGCGGCGAAACGGTTAATTATATAAAAATAATACCAAGTATAAAAAATTCTTACGTAATGGTTAAGTTCTACATAAAAAAAATATACCAAGTATAAACAATTCATAAAATCACTATTAAAACCATAATAAAACTAGGGGTTTCTATAAGAAATTCCAAAGTAGATCACCATATTGGAAAATGGCGACCAAATTTTAAAATTTTACCTACGTAATTATAATGAGTATGAAAAATTAGGGCAAGTCTTCCATTTAAAGTTTGCTGTAAAATCAATACTTTTTGAGATCCCAATTGTGCCCAC